>VYZQ01047499.1:16689-32464 GCA_013400655.1 Mystacornis crossleyi | reverse complement strand
GCGAAGCGCAGCGAGCTGCGGGTGGTACAGTTGAGTTCTATTCCAGCAAAGGGTGAAGAGGTATTTTCAAGACCAGTCAGAAATTACTCCACACAGATCAGGAGTTGGGATTTAAAGCTAACTGTTGGTGCAGATATAATATCCATGAAAATCAGGTTGAATAGGAGGTGTCTGCTTGCTTACCCTTGGGGGTGCACTACATTATCCATGTAAATACTATTCTGAAGGCAGATGAACTTCCAACAGATCAGAAGCAGTTGCTTTAAAAATATGAATATGTCATGTAGTTTCATATTCTGATGTGAGGGCTGATCGCCTCCTTTGAATTCCCTGCCCTAGGCTAGGGTGAGGTACCAGTCTCACGAAAACCTCCTTCAGAGACCAAGGCAAAGAGAGGGTGAGACGTTTTCCCTGGGGAATTGCCTGTACCAAAGAAGCTTACAGCTAAATGCTAGCTAGGAAATTTCCACCGGCCTGAGTAACACTTCCAATTGCTTGAGTCAGCTCAATTTCTCCACGCAAAGTTACAGTTCCACCTACTCATTAGCAATCAGCAGAAATCAATACTCTGCATTGGCAACTGATATCCTCCATCTAAAGGACAAACTGTCATCACTGTGGTGGCTCAGTGGCATCTGAGGTGAGTGCAACAAAGAAGCTGAAGGCTCAAAAAGAATTTGTTCACCTACAATTGATGCCAAAAAGCCTCTTTTAAAATAAAGACAGGGGGAGTTCTGAGCTCAGGCTTCCTGCAGAAGGGCATTTGCTGTCTGTCCCCCACCCACTTACCCCCATGTCTGGGTAAGAATCTATCTGAAAGCCATCTTGCCCTCAGGAGGAAGCAATACAGAAAAAGCCAGAAGCAATTTCTGGCACAGGGGTTTATCAGAGGAGCTGGTTTTCACCCCAACAGCCTCGCTCTGTTCCTGAGGGGCAGTAAACCCCATGTCCCCTCGAGCTTCCATTTGTACATCATTCTGGTGGCTTCTGCATATTCTGTATCTGTGTGGTGGTCCTTCTTCTCCTTCTAAACCTCTCTACCACAGAACACGTGGGGAGGATAGTTTGTCACCATCTCTTTAGGCTTCCAGTAATCAGAGCCCAAGTGACAATTCAGAGAAAGAGCAGAGCATTCAGATCTGCTCTCAGAGACACAAAATGAGCCACCTGGTGCAATTAATAAAAAATGATGGAACAAGCCTAGGCCATTTGGTTCATCAGAGTTCACTTAGCTTTTCTATTTAACGCTCTATTTCCTCCAAGAAGGCAGCTTATGATTTACCAAGTAACACCAGTGTGTTTCTACCTCGATGGCTTTAGCTTGGAATGCCAGATGAAAATATGTTTTATTCTGTTTGTATGTGCATAGAGACCTAGTTTTGTGGTGAAGACACCCGGTACACAGAACCTCTTCTTCCATTGCCTACCTGCTGGGGACTGCTACCACGGCTTTAGGTCATACAGATCCTTAGTTTTACAACCCTCGCCACCCTCTAGCCCAACACTACATCCTACCCCAGAAGTCCTCTGGCACTGGTCTAAAGAAGAGGAATGTGCAGGTGTGTTCCGAATTCATCCACCCCATTACTGCTGAAACTTGGCATGCAGTGTCCCACCCACTTGGAAGAAATATGCTGGAGTTACTCCTGAACTTAAATGCCATGATCTCAAAATAAGAATGAGAAAAAATAAGTTTTCATGGTTTTCCATTTAAAATTAATTTCCCCAGTTTTCCATCTGACATTCCTCAGTCAAATCCCAAAGAACTTCTTGACCTGCAACTGTCTATTCATATCAAGGAGTGCATGCAGCATCCCCAAACCTCCCACTGTGTACCAGGGAAATCCGCCTGCTCCAAATCTGCCCTATTTCCTCCTTCCAGACCCCTGGAGCAGCTGACAGCTTTTAACAAGCAGCTCTTTGTTCGATAAAGTGCTACACTGGATATTACCAGAACTTTTAAAACAGATGTTTTAAAATTCCCCACTGCCTTTGCAATGGGATTTCTCCCAAGGCCTCACAGGGTCCTTTCCCATTGCCTTAATGGACACAAACTTCTCTCCCTAGAAAAAGGACTAAATTCAGTTTTCTTCACCTTCAGAAGACTGGCTAGAACAGCTGAAAATGAGGAAATTGAGGAAATTCAAGCAGGTGCTATATCCTGCTTATCCGCTCCCTGGGCATAGCCCATATGATGAAAACAATGCTCCTGCACTGAAGAATACACTGCTGCAGGCAGATATCTTACCAGTGTCACAGGTTTTGATTTATTTCCTGGAAACTGATTTCGCAGATATTCAGTTCTTTTGGTAAACTAGGCAACTGCTGCTCCAAAGGCTTTTCTTTGTGAGCTGCTCTCATTAGCTTCGCGTATTTCCTGTTTTTACCCACCATTTTCTTTATATTTTCACATAAAATTTCATTTGCTGCGCAGTGACCCAGTTTCACAGCACATCTGACATCCCTTTGATTTTTTTTTGCTGCCTGCTCTTCACTTACAGGTAAGAGCAAACATAAGAAGTGTGCAGCTGGCTTCTTTGTGCGGGTCATTTAGGCAGATTAGAAACCCTGAAGGAAGCACTAACTCCGCTTCTGGCTTCAATCAATACTTCCTCCGAGTTTGACACAAGTCCTCTCTATTTTTTAGCAATCCTTTGCTATGTGATACACTGACTGCCTGATCTCTTCAGGTTGAATAGCAACCTGGCAAGTGGCACTTCAGTAGGTTGCTGCAGAACCCAAATAGCATGTCATGCCAAGTCCCATCATTACCCAGCCTTCTTTTTTATGTATGTGTATGCGTGCTAGTTACGGCAGAGGCACTAGAAGGGAGAATAAAGCTAACAGAAGGGAGAGGACATGTCAACCTTAACCGTGCTTTCCCTGATGGTAACAACTGAACAGCTTCCAGCAAAAATATTTAGTTATGCTCATTGTGTGCAGGCTTCAGTATCTTACAGTCTGAATGCATTTGCTAAGTCACCCCAGAAAGTGGATGCATGTGCATATTTATTCATTTCAGCTGAAATGTTCAGGTGTCTCACGCATTACCAGTGACTCTGGGGATGCAAAAGCCACCTCCTTGATTTCCTTTCCACTGCGTGGGGAGAGGTAGGAGTCTTGGAGGCAGCAGTGGTGGCATATGACCCAGTGATTCCCCTCAAATCAGCCCTGTAGCAGAGGGAGATCATCCATTTGTTCAGTCACCTCAGGGCAAAGCTGCAGCTGGTTCAAAGTGGTTGACACTGGAAACAGAAGGTGCCTTGGTCACAGTGGGTCAGGAAACCCCCCCCATCTGCTTCCCTTGGCGTGTAAGTCCCAGCCTGGGGAGCTCTCTGCACTCGCCCCCGACGTGGCTGCAGTTCTGTCACCCGTGGGGCTGCCCCAGTCAGAGGGGCTTTGCACCACGGCCAGCCGGAGCCCCTCCACCTCCAGCTCTGCACGCTGGCACCGGCAGCACACACAGAGATGACCCTGTGTGTGTCCCAGAGGGGACACCTGTCTTGGGGGTCTCTCCCCTTCCTTCTCTAGGAGCAAAGCCATGTTCATGAGGGTGCCTTACATTCTCCCCCAGCTACGTATGTTTTCAAGCTCCACACAAGTTGTCTGTCTCTTCAGGTCCCTTTTGATCCGCTGGGTTTCTGGAGCAGCTCCTCCTGTGCTTTGCAGGTCAGCATTCACTGGGATGTGGATGGGGATCCTATAGCTGGGATAACACCACACTGCAGCAAAAGGCAGCTCTGCTTTTCCAAGCATTTCCTCCAGAGCATTCCTCTCCCTGCTTTCAAGATCTCTCATCTCCTAAAAACCCTCAGGCTTTTTCTTTCATAGCTCTATATTCTTTTAATGTAAGCATGAATAAAATTCTGTTCTTTGTCACTCCCATCTCTAGACCCAGAGTCGCAGAAGAGATTTACGAAGTTACGCTGGATTTACACCAGGATAATGAGAGAAAAAATTGGCCCTTTGTCTTTATATTTTAACTGCTTCCCATCATATTTTTTATTTGTGGCAGTGTTATTGTTAGATTTACTTTGATGTTCCTGTTTGAAATTCATTAATCTACAGCACGCTTTAGGAAAGCTCTTTATATTTGCTCTCTTCTTGGAATATGAAATTACTTTGCTTTACAAAGTATGTTATAATATTCTAAATTTATGACATTACTATTATCTGAGGAATCTCCAGCTATTCATGCATATTCCCCCTTTGTTTCAGGCCCTTCAAAGTTAGTACAGCTAATTCTACATTTTCTTCTCTTGGCATCAGTTGCACATTATACTGAATGCTATTAAATTACAGATCCCCACTCCTTTTCCTGGAAACTTGCTGGCTGGCAGGGTGAGATTAGATCTGGATATTATATGCAAGGTTTTTTTAACAGCTTAGCTTTAAGATGCAGATACTATATGAAGCTTCAGTGTGATGCCGTCCTTGAAAGCATTTTAAAAATTACATTAAGTAAAATGATGTCACTTCTAATCAGAATTTTTCTCTCTTTCTTTCCTGATTAGTGCAGCCTTTAGCAGATTTACTAAATATCTCTGCTAGCTCCAACGGCTTCACCTCATGGCATCTTGAGTCAGCATTTCTGGCAGGAAGCACAGCCATCGAGTGAAATTCATAGTGTAAATTAGCATTCAGCACTGGAACCAAGGAGGTCATTAGCAAATGTTTCCAAATGACCTGTGGCAAACCCACTTCCCCACCAGGCCTGCTTTAGGAAAAATCTTAATGATTCCCAGAGGGAAGGGGGAAAATCCTCCTGATGTTCAGCTGGAGAACTTGGCAGATGCAATGACAGCAGCTCTGCTGGGCTGTGCCAGGTTGTACCCATGCCACCATGTCCTACAGAAGGTTAGCCATACCTCTCTCCATGCCCAGTGGTTCCTGTGACAGTAAATAACACAGTGCACAGGTGGTGGAGGACACCTCTCGCCCTTGTATTCTTCAGAGGAGCACACCCCGACACCTCCCACCCCTTCCCCATCAGGAAAAACCCAGACAACCACATGTGTCTGCTGATTTTTTCGAAATTAGGTAATTCAATATGTTTAATATAATGTGTACTGTAGCAACTCAACTATACACATGACATAGTGCATTTGTCAATAATTGGATTTTTGAGAATTTTCTCACTAATTTTACATATGCATGACTGCATTCACCCATGTCAAAGCTTTAATTTGTAACCTAACTGATAAAAGCAATAAAAACTCATCTACGAATTTGTAGCCTACAAATTCATTCCCTCAGAGGTCCCTATGTAAAGTCCATGCAGTTGCTTTCATAGCTGTATTTCCTTTGGAAACAAACAAAATTGGATTTTATATATATATCTATGTATAATTATAAACAAATATAATTATTTTTTAAATACCTTCTGAAATATTTATTGTCAGCAGTGATCTCATTAGTTATTACTTGCTTTGCTGGGAAATGCCAGGTGCAGAGCAGATTGCTGTCCCTGGCCAAGTCAGAATGAGAAGATCATCCAGCCCAGGACCCCATGAGATGGGCCAAAGGAGAATGCTGGCAGACTAGTATGACTCCAGACAAAACATACTGAGATATTTGTGCAGAAAACATAGCCTTATCCTTTAACAAGAGTTTGTAGCTCAGGGATTTCCCAAGTCAGAGAGAGTGTCCACATAAAGGTTTACAATCACTTTCTGCAGCATTGCCTTTCTCCCAGCTCTTGCCCAGGTGCTGTGGCCTCGGGGCACTCCCACACTGGTGGCAGCTGCCAAGATAAGCAGGTGCCACGTAAGGTCAGACCCTGTGTGTCAGAGCAGGTTAGAGAGAAGATAAATGGGATTTCTCCTGGGACAGACTAAGGCAGATCAGACCTCACTGTGCCACGTCTGTGTCCCATCGAGCTGCTGACAACCTGGCCCTGCAGTGGTGTCCAGTGCTGAAGGAGATTCTCCTGAGATGATATAAAATAAAAATACTCTCTGTTTGCTGCTGGCTGTTTCTTCATGGTGCCTTCACTGAAAGGCTGGGCTAGAAGCAGTGAGTTCCCAAAGGTAGTGATGGTGACAGCAAGGATGGATGGATGGATGGATGGATGGATGGATGGATGGATGGATGGATGGGCGGGCTGCTTGCTCATATACCCCTCCACTGCCATCAGCGTGGGAGCTGCTCTTACTAGGGCTTCCCATTTACTGGCGATGTAGATTTAACTTTGGAGGCTTCACTCATAGCCCTTGTTTGAAGCCCATGCCAGCCATGGGAGTGGAAGCCATGCAGGGGACAGGCAGTAATTAAAGCTGAATCTTGAAGCAGAGGGATTTCTCCTCCTCCTTCTCTCACCCTTTCCTTGAGCCTAAGCCCTGGGACAATCTCCCAGAGCAGAGATAAAAGGCCAGGTTCCTGTCCCTGAGTTTATTTTAAAAAGTGCAAAGGTGGCAGGACAGGACTGATGGCGTTGCTGAGCTGCCCGGTGACATGGGATGGCTTCAGGACTCCAGCACACGCTCTCTCTGTGCCCCTCCATGAGCAGGACCCCAAGCCGTGCACAGCACAGACCCAGAGCCTCCCTCCCGCCCAAGAGAGATCAGAAGCACTTGGCACCCAGACACCCGAAGGGCAGGTGAGAGGCTGCACAATCTCTTACATTACCTTCTACCTTACAGTCAGGACACGCAACCCAAAAGATTCTCAGAGTCCTAATTAAATGTGTAAATTGTATGGAACAACACAAAATGTGTCTGCAGCTTTGAAGGACTATGACAATTTCAGGCAGATGGCAAGAGAGGAATTAGCACTTCTTGCAGCACCCAGCCAGAACAGATGCAATACATAATGAGGGTCAGGCAGCAGCACACGGCACAATTCCCTTTGCTCTCCCTGCAAACACAGAAACGCTAAGTCACTGTGTCACTACAGATTTTGTTGCTGGAAACACGACAGGAGTCAATTGTCAAGGTAAATTAGTAATGCTGCATAGGCAGGAGCTGGAGGTAGAAAGGGAGCGGTGAAAGAGGCAGCTCTAGGGACACAACACTTCTTAAAGCAGTTTCTCTAAACTCTTCCTTCTCCCGTATGCATACTGCTGTTTGTGAGAGGTGCACAAAGTCAGTAACTCCCTCTGAGATGGTTGTTTGTTTTAAATTCCTGATGGGAAATATATTAAGTTAATTAAAATTGTTACAAGGGCAGTGATTCATGAGGCATCTGAGTGCAGAAGAATAATGCACCTACCTGGCTACCTGTCTTGTTAGTCCATTTCTTTGTGAATTGCAGTATTTTAACTCATGAAACAATAAAACATCAGAGCAAAGCAATGGAAAGTTACTGTGTCCTTAACTGTGCAAGAATTATATTCAGGAAGGAAAAAAGTATAGACTTAATTTGTCAGCAGGTATAAAAATAGATCTTGAGGCATTATCTGAACTTAAGAAAAAATTTTAATTGGCTGCCTGGGGTCCTCTAGTATTTTCATTTTTCTAAATGAATTACAGTATATTCATTATAGACTACAAGTGTGGAAGTCTTTCTGTGCATTCATTCAGTGGTTCATTCACAATCTGAAAAACAAAGCCAACCTGGTGTAATGAGAAAACCCTGTTTAGGTGGTTGAGTTCCTTCTTCTTTGTTCTGCTTTTCTGCTGGCAGTATTTGAAACCCAAATTTGCATGAGTGAAAAATCCTCCTTGGAAAAGCTAACTCACACTTTGGGGTTCCAGTTCCTTGCCAAATAATTCAAGCTGCTTAAATGGATTTGCAAGGTGGATGCTCAAATGCAGATTAAAATGTGAATCCACTTCCCAGAAAATCATGTAATTTATAAACGAGAAATCTTCAGACCTTGAGGTAGCCAAAGTGACTTGGCTTTTAAAGGAGATTACCTACAAAAGGCTCCAGCTACCAATCTGCTGGAGACTGGATGTGCAACTCCTAAAGCCCCAGAACAAAAGATCAAAGACTGCCTCAGTCAAGCAAAATATTCCAATGCTGGGTAAAGAACTTCTGCTCTGCAAATAGCGTTTTCCCAAATTCCATATCACAATTCAGATCTTCTGACAGGTGCAAACACAGGCTGGAAAAGTGTGAGAAAATGTTTCCCATGACTTGTGAGAATGAATTGGTTACCTGAGCATATTCAGCACCTTTGAAAACTGGGGTACAGGGGCCATAACGCTTATGAGAGCACAGACATAACACAAGGCAGTGATAGTTAATGGCAGCACTTTTAAGGCAGGAGCCTTTAAGGTGGAGCTTTCAGTTGTCCAACCACCACACAACCCTAAAGGGGCAGCTCTGCAGACCAGCTCCCCAGCTGTGCCCCAAAAAACTGCATCTCCATCTTCTCACCAAGCCCCGCACCACTACATAGGAGGTCATATGTCTGGACACAGGGGAAAGGTGAGGAGGGGCAAGGTAAGGAAATGCTTATCCAAGAGACCTCTCCGGTGGGCATGGCCACTGGTGGGGACAACCCCACCCTTGAGAGAGGAAACAAGTAGTCAAAAGTCTCTCTATCTACAAAGGCTGTCACAGGGGCTTCATACTGTCCTGAGTCACCCCACCAGCACAAAGACCTCAGGGACCAAATTCCCATCATACCATCTGTGGTGAACTTTTGCTGTGTAAAATGAGTGCAGGAGGGCTTAAAATGTGAGTGAGGTTTTAGATAGCCCTCAAGGCATGAGGGAGACTGCAACATCTGGCTGCTCATCTTCTTCCATCTCAGTCAAGTGCCATATATAATTATGAGGACAGGCACTAAGCAGACAGAAATAGTAAGAGAGGAAAGCAAATCTCTTCAAACCTGAACATTAAATCACAGCATCTTCATCCTCCAGAGGTTCAGGCAGTCCAGTAAAAGAGTCACATCTAAGAGGTTTTGAATCTGTGTCTTGTGACATGTGCTATCAGCCTAGCACAGAGCACCAGCACTCAAATAATTATTTTCCCAGCAATCAGCACCAAATCATAGTAGAAGAGAACTGAAGAATTTCTACAAAAGACCAGTAACTGGAGAACTAAATGATAAACCCTGCAATGTTGACACAGTCTTCTTGCAATTCCCAACAAGCATATTTTGCATTCCAGCTGACTCAAGGCATGTCCTGGGTAGTGGATAAGAGCACTCAGCATGCCACAGAGAAGCCTGACTTGAAACAGCAAGCTCCGGAATACTCACTGGAGAGCTAACACATGTCTCCAGAAGAAGGAGCACAGTGGGGCCTTTCTGCACTGCCCTGCTTTCTGCCTCTTCCACTAGTGCTCACAGCAGGGGTGGAGGGAAAAAAGAAGAGGAAGAAGAAATTAGTGCAATAAATGGCAGCCAGCCCTGCAGCATCAAGGTTCTGTAAAATCCTCATATTGAACCATGAAGTCATGAGATGTGGCTCAAAGAAAATCCCTTTGGCCCACCGTACCTGCTGGCTTTTGGTATGGTTTGTATCAAAAAGACAAAAGAGAGCAAGAATACTTCAAAGCAGCATGGCTTATTGTCGGGTGTACAGGAATGGGTTAAATCATAGTGCCAGATAGTGCAGTGCTTGCACATTTTATAATGATTTTTCACAGTTTTTTTTCTGCTGTCATCTGCAGTGCCTTCCCCAGGGAAATCATTTCCTCACCTCTGTGATGGTGGCATGAATGAAGACTGACCCCTGCCTAGGAAGCCACATTTATTTATGTAAGGTGATTGCATTCATAAAATAAAAGCCATTTTTGGCCAGAATTCCTTCATGTCTCACTTTTATTCCCTCTTACTACTTCTGTATTTTTCTCTGTCACTATCCTAGTAAATTACATTATATTTTACCTTTTATTTCACTAGACATTTTTATATAAATCTAATTGTCTAATTTTCAGTCTGTATCTTCTGTATCTCTATGGTTGACAAAATTTTTTCTTTATAATAAGTAACCTTTGGCCAAAAATCTCTTTCCAGTCACTCCCATGCAAACCCAAATTAATCCACCAACAAGCAAAACTTAGGACCTAGACTGGGCACCTCTGAAAATGCTATGATGTGAAATAGTTTTCTTAGATGCAGATTGATTCTCAAGTGAGTCTACACCAGTAAGCTTAAGCAAGATATGTACTTTTATATGTGCAATACATCCCACCAGAAAAGAGACTCTGTGGAGAGTTACTACAGAGTAGTGAGGGCATGGTAAATTTGTGCATGAGCCTTATCTTACCTGGGCAGACAAAAGCTTTTATTATAACCCCCATTCGACCAGTAAGTCTTGCCTATAAATATTAGTCACACAGTATGGAAGAATCAATTTTTATGATGATCACAAACTAAAGCACGAAATTGAGCACTTATATGCAGGTTGCCTTTGGGCCTTTTCATGATTCACAAATTAGCCCTGACCCTCCTGGATCTAACTTTAAATATTTCACTTCAAATGTTTCTACTCTTTAAAATACTCCTTAACATAGCTAGAATTTGATCTGCCTACCACTAGGCAATGATTTGACACAGCCTCTAAGTACAGAAAAATAGATGTTTTCAACAGCAGACTCTTTCAGTTCCTGTATTTGGGAGAGAATGATTGGTTTTATTTAGTTTCATGTTGTAGGACCAGATTTCTTCACTTCTATGCAGGCTGAGTAGTCCTTTATCTTTCCAAGTAGTTCTGTTAAAATCAGGGTTGCTCGTCTTTACTCTGCCTTAAACAGAAGTAGACTACATAATCTGAATTATTTTGTTTTCACATACAGCTGTTCCTTCTAATGGCATAATCTGATTCTTCCCATTGTACTAAGCCACTTCACTTAGGCCTGTTTATGTTGTACTGGAGCTCAAGGCATCGCACCTTAAGTGTTATGCTCTTTGTATAGACGTGATCTGTCACCCTGGCTTAATTTTAGGATGTTCTGAGTAGATCTTTGGCAAGTACAAAGCCTCTTTGCAAACAGTAACAGCTTGTCTCAGCTTCACAGTTTGGCAAGAAATAGACACATACAGGACATTTGTGTGTCTTTTAGTGGGATGAGATCTCACTTCTTTCTCTTTCCTCCACAATGCTGGGCAAGTGCAAAGATATTTTTAATGTACCTTTGTGAGGAAAAGATTACCAGGGAATATTTTGTTCAGATTTTTTTGCTAAAATCTTTGTTTTCAGAGACACAGACATTTAGGATATACCTGAAAGCTTCTTCCTGCTCATTCTGGTTAGGTATGATAATTTTCAACCTTTGGTTCACGAGTTTATTCCCTAATCAGGGCTACAGCACATGTCAAAGCTGTTCACTTTGAATGAAAAGCTTTTCCAGACTGAAAACTCAATTTACTCCTGCTAGTGACACTAAGATAAGCAGTCCCTCAAGGGGTCCCAGTCCTTATCTGATACACTGTGTTATTTGCAGGCTCTGGCAGAAATTATGTGGAGTTTCATGTACACACACTTGGGACATGTGTACCCTATTGAACAGGAGCTTTCATTTGCACATCAAATGAAGCTTTCCAGTAGCTCAGCTGAGCCCTGTTCACTTGCTTAATATCATCCCTGTTACAAGAGGCTATGATAATAGCATGCCTATATATCCTAAAGACAAAGGATTACTGCTCTGCAGGAGGTGGCTATCAATCCCTTGCCTATCACCTCGTATAATGAATTTCCTGTAACAAAGTAATACCTTTTTATACCTTTTTGACAAATGAGTTATCCCCTAGGAAAGCTTCATCAGATATCCTTCACAGCCTCTACCACAATGCTGAGATCAATTATTGATGTTAGCAGCACCGAGGAAGTTGAGGTTGGGTGCCATGCAAACCCAGAACCTGTGTCCATGCACACCATGTATGTGCTGCTGTATGCTTTACTGGTGTAAGCCCTTACCATTCCCTTTCTCTCCTGCTGTTTAACTTACAGTTTAACCTATCCAGTCTTTCCTTCACCCTCATGCTACAAAGATGCATGCTGCTATGTCTGAACAAGGCTTTGTGCAGACTTCTTCTGGAATCAAATGTAGGCAAGGCCATATGAGGATGAGATTCATACTCACGTGAAGGAATTAAGAACATTAATACAAGTATATGAAATGTAACATTGAAATTAGAGTCATTTAACAAAATTAAACATTTAAGTAGGAGCTGCCCTTGAGCCTGGAAATGGCCTTCTTTCCACTTAAAGGAGAATTAGCTGTGAAAGCTATCTACCACCAATACACCAAGAGAACCAAGAGTCCAGAGAACATTACTCTTGAAAAGGTTTTAAAAGACTAAACAGGGAATTTGTATAGTCAGAAACAGATTTTTTTTTTCCTGAGTCTTAAACTCAGAAACAAAAATCCACTGGGGAGCTGGACTAATGAAATCTACAGAGTGTTGCTTCAATTCACCTCCTAAATATATTACCAGAAACATCTAGACAATGTAATAGAAAACAACAGTATTTTTCTGGGGATTTTTGAATAATCTCCCTGCACTGAACTGAGATTGATGTCAGTCTCATGGCATGATGCAAAATGGTTCGAATTACCTTCAGAAAGGGTATTTCCATTTCTTAAAATAACTTTCCAATTTTAGAATAATTTTTGTTAATTATATTAGACAGCCTAAGATAGTGTTAACTTCATACCTATTGAAGATTATAAATATCACCATAAGGAGCCAAGGTCAAATGCTGTGTGAAAACTGAGCTTGGCTTTAAATGAATACAGTGAATATTCCTGACAGTGGTGGGGGTCAAAGTCCTTTTTGATAGAGAACTGATTGCTCTAGGACTAGATGATTTGCACTCACTCGGCCATGGGAAATCGTAGGCTCCTTCTCTAGGTGATTTGTCACCTGGAGCTCGGGATGTGCACTACAGATCACGAAAATTCTCGGTGGAAGAATTTCTGAGTAACAGAAGAAACACAACGGGTTTCCTAGGTAATTAGGAGAAGACATAAGTAGTAAAGGACTGAACCACAGTATAAGCAACAGAGAAAATTAAATACTTCTTCAAAATGGGAAAGGACCTCACAAGATAAAATGTCAGATTATTATATATGCTAGATCAAGCTTTATGACAGTGTGATGGGGATCAATAACAATTATACCTCAGAGAATTTCAGTGCTTCTTTCCTGGTTTTACATCAAGTCAGATCCCATAGTTTGTTTCTTAGAGAAACAGAATGCAGTATTTCCTTCCTAGAGGAGAAGACTGTGCATCCATAGCATGATCCCAAAGCCGGGAAAGTACACACAGGATCTAGTTTTTTCCATGAAATATCCAGTATAGATAACAAACTGTCTCTTCAGTTTTTCCCAAAATCAGATGATCATCACCCAGTCTTTTCCACAACCTGTCAAGGCTCTTGAGAAGGGATGTCAGTGTCATGACCCCCAGCTATTGGAAAAGGATGATGAGGTACAGAACTATGAAAAGATTTAATCACAAGCACCCAGCAGCTGATTAGAAAAGAAAGAAATTCTGATTTTCAGGCAATCCTTTCTCCAACTCTTGGGCTTGTATCCCATGTTACTGGCAAAGGCAAGGCAAGGCAAGGAAGTCTACAGTAGGTTTTTGAAGATCCCACTTGAGCCTGTGTTCTTGTCCTTCTCTGAGCTCACACCTAATTCAGCAAGATCCAAAAGATGCCCAAAGTGCTACTAAATGAGTTAGCCTATGTGATGGAAGTCACTGGGTTTCCCTCTGAGCAAGAACTAAAGGCTATAATCAGACCACCTATAACAAACTTCAAATTTCTCTCATCTCAGTGAAGTCACCCAGAATCAGGCAGTCCAGTTAATTACAGCTTGAGTTAACTGCCTAAACATAAGCATTTGGTGCCACCCAAAATTCCCTAGGGTATCTCAGGCAGTCTGCACAGGCCTGGCATATGTGACATAAGATCTGTGGGAAGGCCATGCAGTTCTGGAGTGGCAGCTGGAGGCCAGGTAAGATTCCTTAGGGCATCTCAAATGATGCTAAACACCTGTGTTAAGGCAACAGAATGGAGATTCTTACCCCCCAGTTCTCTGTTGCTTGATCCCTTCTGCACTTCTCAGCTTCTCCAGAAATTGCACGGAAAATCCTGCCACTGGGATTCGGAAGAACTTTATATCCACTTTGCAGAAGTATAAATAATTATGCAAGGCAGGAGAGGAATAGAGCCTGTTTTCTCCCCCCCTCAGAGAGATATGAGAAATACACTGTGAAGAGTTAAATATTTGAGTCAGATTAAATTTACCATGTCTGCAGAATTTCTATCAAAAGGTTACCTTTGATATAATGTTTCAGCCTGCAGACTTCTGCTTCCCAGCTATTAAATTCTGTTGTAATAAACTTTTACAATATGCATCATTATAGGAAACCTAAATAGGCTTACCTCTTGAGCAAGAATCACAAAGACAGTAGAATAAAGGGAAGAAATGCAAGGTGTCTGGTTTCTTGAATATTTAAAAAAAGGTTCTGCTTTATTAAATAATGCGTATGAGGAGAGGGATTTGGAATTCTGAATTTTCAAGGTCAGGGTGGAAGGAGGTCTGCCTGGCGAGCCACAAATTCCTCATCTCAGCCCTTGCCTCTGCCTCTGTCTTTGCCAGCTGTATTGTGCAAACCAGAGGACTACCCAGCCACTGAGCCCCTTAGTTCCAACTGCAATTGAGCCCCTGTGGCAAATGGGTTGTTAATACTCGCCCCTCTCAAAGAAGAGTCATGGCAATTGCTCTTTTTATTCCTCACCGTATTGTTCTGATACCTGTGAGGACAGGTTTAGAAAATATAAATGGCTCAGCTTTACAGCAAAACGGTTGCTGGTGGTTTAAAAGTAAAATTCAGAACCACTTTTCTGCTTATAATGAGCATTGCAATGCAGAACGGGCAGCTGCAGAAAGTCCAAATGAGAGACAGGGAGGATCAGCCTCCTTATTATTACGATGGTTTATGGAGACATTTGGCCTCAGATATATTCTCCTTCCTATTCTGCTGGTAATTCATGTGTTTAAAGTGTAGTATAATTGTCCACAGAGACCATGTTACACTCTTTTCCAAAGCTCTAAGCATGCTGGTTACTTAACAGACCTTCTGTCACACATGGGTGAAACGAAAATTCCCTTCCTACAGAAGAGTTACATTATGTCTTACATTTGTTTTAGAGGAAAGGGTTTATATCCTATTTTGTTCTTTGTGTACTCTTGGAACATCAGCTATCAGCCCTAGGATGGCTAGGGAGCATACATCAGCCAGTGTTGCATTTCATGGCCTGGTAAAAACACAGAGAAAGATAGCTGATCCTTGTCGTGTATAATGTGGAGTTAGACAGCAGTTGACAAAGTCCACACTCTTGAAATAACAAATCCCTCACCCTGTCTATACAAGGAATGGAGCAGAGGCACTGCACCACCTTCAAAGTCTTCTGAGAGGCAGAAGGAGGGAAATACTAAGACAGAAAAACTGTCCTGATAGACTGCTTTTCCAATTATTGTTCTGCTTCCCTCCCCCCGCCAGCCAACAGACGGTTGCCTTAACAAGCAATGCCTTACATTCATCAAATATTAGATTCCTTAGGATATTCTCTCCTTCTGTTGTTCAACAGCAGATTTCAGCTATTCAGGAGTCTGTGGGTTCACATCTCGCTTGGCTGTTTGGGTCACTGTGCATCTCTGGGAGAGTTAACTCCTTCTCTGAGCACACAGAGATCCCTGGAGTGGGGAGAGGGGAAGAGAATATCCTGAAACATCTCTCATGATTTGCATTTCAGTGTCATTTGCAATCAACAAGAGACTCCAGTGCCCTCCATTTAAGATGCTGGATTCCTTCCCACTAGACTCGGTAATACACTTAATTCTTACAACACCCTGACACTT
>VYZQ01047499.1:0-14431 GCA_013400655.1 Mystacornis crossleyi | reverse complement strand
AAAAAAAAAAGAAGAAGGTATGTTCAATAAAGTCTCCACTCTGGCTTTGCAACTTCATTTTAAATCCAAAACACTGCCTGTCAACAGACAGGGAAGGGGACTCATTGAAAGGTGAACTATGCTCTGTCTTTCAGTGTATGTTAAGTGCTGCCGCTTTGAAGCCAACCGAGGCCAGAGTCTGCCCTTGTAAATCTTTGTAGGTTCTAAGCTGTCATGCAATTTACTGTGAAAGGAAAACAGTTTTCCCCAGCTTTGAAAAAGGAATAAGGGCTGGTGGCCATTGCAGATCCTTTTGCCCCCAATGGTGAGATCCAGCAAACTTTGTTGAGGTCTGCAATAATAGACCTCAATTTTGTTGTTTTCTGACACTGACTCACCTGATAAAGGCAATAACTATTCAAAGAGTTTGTATCTCATAATAAAATGTAAGCCAGTGAAGTCCCTAATTTACTCACATAGGCAAATTAAAAAGCTTTGGCTTAGCCTAATGTGTCACTTCTTGCAGCATTCCCCCCACTGTAGCTAATGAAATGTTACCAAGAGTAATGCTCTAAAATCTGAGCCTGGGGATGAAATATCCTCAATGCAATGTAAAATACAGGGCCCCTGTGTGGGAAGGTAGCGTTCCCCACCAAGTGACTCTCCATCCCCCGTTCTCACTTGTTGTCAACCTTTTCCAAGATTTTTGCTTCAAAATGATTCATCTGGAGGTGCTGTCCCATGCAAAGGAAGGTGAAGTTCCTTTTAAAAACATATCAGGAAAGGAGTTCCTCATCCTCAATCGGGTTTGCAAACCAGTTCAGTATTTACCTTTGGCAAGGGAAGAAGGGAAGAGTGTTTGCAAGCCTTTGTTTTAGCATATTTGCCTTCCCCGTTGGTGGGAGGTGCAGACTTTGTTCTGACTGTGGGCTGAGCAGCAGAGAGCAGGTTTGAAAGAGCACCTTTCTTCTTGGCCAAATCTGCTGTTTGGAAGCTGGAAGCTGCTGCTGCTGCTGCTGCTGCTCCCATAATTGCTGAGTTTATTGCTGCCCGAAGCAAATGAGTGAGTAGGAGGAAAAGTAGGAGGAACAGAAAGTGCCATTAATCTAGTCTTTGCTGAGTTTGTGGGGGGAAAAAAGGCTCATGTAATTCCTATAGGCACTCAGTATGGCAATGAGCACAGCAAAAGCAGACAGATACCACATCCTAGCGTATTAGTAGGATGAAGAAGGCGAAGGAGGTCACAAATCTTCACAGCCCAGGAAGGCTCTCACCAGGCTGTTCTGTACCACGGGTCTCACTCAGGGCTGCACTGACTCCGTGTTGCTTTGCAGGTCCTGTGGCAGGACCTGGTCCCATACTTACTGCATCAAGTCAGGATGTGGCCTTGTCTCCCTGCAAAGTTAGAGCTCTCTTCTGCAAAGCACAGAGGGTCAGGTCTAAAAGATATATATTTAATAAAAACAAGAAGTATGAAGGTATTGCCTTATCTGTAAACAACTTTGCTCCTAGACATGTCTGATCACAGATATATTATTATCTCAATTTATTTTCTTAGACAAGACTATCAGTATTCTGTACAAGACGGAAAATGCAAAATGTAGATATCTATCTTTTACTGAAAAGGTCACTGAAAATTACTTTCCAAATGAAACGAAGTTCATAAAAATAGGAACATATTTTGCAATCAAAATAGTTAATGTAAGTGTTTTTTAATAAACCATCGATAGCTTTCCTGCTGCACTGGCCATTTCTCAACATAGTTCTGCTATAATAGAGACCATTGAAGGATATCAAAAAGACAAAGTATTCAGGAAGATACAATATCTTTTGTTAAAACAACTGATTCAGTTGTGACTATAGGCAGGCTTTTGAGTATCCCAGCTTTTCTCCAAGTCACTTCCAAAAAGAAGCAAAGTGCTTAGCCCAGCAGTGGAAACACTACATGACAAAAAGCTGATTCATTTGAGACTGAAAACCTGCACTGATTAATGTAGAGGGAAGCCCACAAGTCCTCTGTAAAGTCATCAAGGGTTGGAATGCAAAAGACAAGATGGGGGAGCAGGGGGCACATGAGGCGTAATTTTTTGGCTTCAAGGGAAGCAGATTACAGGTAAAACTCTAATACTGTAAGTTTCAGACTCCTATCTCTGTGTAACTTGTAATTACATGATTTATTAAGGAGTTTTTTCATGTTTAAGTTGACAGAAGGAGATAAGTGAGGTCATTGAAACTCCACAGCCACTTCATGCTCTTGAAGCGTACTGGGAATTGTGGCACGAGAGTCTGCACAGAGATGAAGTAGAACTATTTGTTTATGTTGTTGCTGACTGAATCTGCTGCTGGCATCACCATTTAAAATTTGAAGCGTATTTAAAGTGGAATTGACTCAACCAAAACATCCAGCAAATCCCCAGAGACAGAGATGCAGAACAACAGTGGCAAACTTCCAACTGCCATAGCAGGCATTCAAAATCCTCTGGAAATAAATTACTTAAAGGCTTTAAAAGGATAAGAAACAATTGCCAAGCCAGACAGATCTCAGGGCCAGTTCCTGAAGGCCCCAGACATGCATGACTTCAACTGATTTCCAATACTGTCATTTTTCCAGGACAGGCATTATGAGATGCCTGCCTTTGTTCAAGGGTTGGTGACAATTGCTGCCTTCTACCCCAGCACTGTGGTTTACATGAGGATGTGTTTGGTTCAAACAAAGGGTCTGCCTAGCCCAGTTCCAGCCTCCAGCAGCGCCATAATCCACATCCACTGAAAATTAAGAAATGAGTGAACATTTACAACATTTCCCCATACACTATCTCAGCTTCTGACTCTTTTCAACTGAGCCGGTTTTCTAAACCTCATGTGCTTCACCTGCCTAATGATCCTTTGTAAGTCTCTCTTTCAATTACGTCCTCAGTCTCTCCTTGAACTTTTGCATTCATAACATCCTTTGGAGGGAGACCCATGGGTTCATTGCCTGTTATACAGAGAGCCATCTTCTTCTGGTTGTTTTGAACCTATCTCCCAAATAGTCCATCTGAGGGACATTTGTCCTTGCCTAGGATGAAATAATCCATGTTAAGCCCTTATCCACCTTCTCCATATCCAGGATTTTGTAGTTCTTCAGTGTAACCTACCTATGTAGAATTTTTCCAGTCCTAGTCCAAGCTTCTCTCCTATTTCTTGTCCCCACAGCCAGGCAGAGACTGTTATTTTGCACAGACATCTGCCAGACAGGTACAGGTGAACTTAAAGATGGAAGAAGGCCTCAGCACCGAATTTCTGCAAAGGAGAAGGGATCAAACCCAGCTCCACATTCAGAGAAGCCTTGCTAGATGGCACATGTGCAAGTCACAGTCCAGGTTTTGGTGATTCCCAGTCACACGGCACAGCATCGCACATCTTCTGCCTCATGGGGCAAGGGCTCCTGTCTGCAGCATGACCCAGTGCAGCTCTTCTCCATGGGCCTGGAGACCTGCCAGCAGCTGGGCACCAGGCAGCAGCCACCTCTAACACAGACAGGAGCACGCTGAGATGCCAAATGGTGGAGTGGTCCCTTGTCCCAGAGACTGCACAGTCTAAAGTGACAAAAAACAATGGGTGGTAGCTTACAAATGAGTGAACGATGCCGGCTGCATTTCACCTTAGATGATTTATATGAGATACGTGTGACATGAGTCATATAGAGATAGATTCCATACACTTTACGGATACACTTTGCATTCCAGACCTACTTTACGGATACACTTTGCATTCCAGACCTATTCTAAATAGCTTTGCCTTAGCACAATAATCTGTGTTTGTCACATCCTACATTTTATTGTCATAATTCCCAAGAAAATAAAACTATTCTCACTGAACAAACCAGCTTTTAACATTTGAAAAGAAGACTAGTATTATCTATAACACAAGCTTTCAGAATTATTCTGTCAGTTGTTTGTGAAATAGCTGTACCTTCATTAGACAAGACAAATCATCTATAGCCCCAGGAAAAATTAATTTCATGGGATGCAAAAGATTGAAGACCTATTGATAGAGTACAATATATGCTTGGCAGATGTCTCTTGCCTAAGGCATGAAATGGCCTGACTATTATCTTGTCTACGGTTCAAAAGTAATTGTGCACATTGCACACAGAGCACCACCCGCCCACAGAGCAAACACCTAGTGATGATGGATATCACTACTGATACAATTCACACCTAAAAACTAGAAGTGCTGGAAAAAGTATTGTGAATTCTAAAAGGTAATATGAATTCATTAACTGCAAAGAACACACACAGTTGCATTTAAGGAGTAGAGCTGTGACAGTAATTGCTGAATTGAATATTTTTAAAAAGCCCTTTTGTTCCTATTGGCATCAAAGCTATTGTTGAACTGTGCTGTACTGTCAGCAACGTGAATATTAGGGGTTTAGATTCAAGCATGCAAAAGATCAAAAGCAGTGATGAAGGATTCTGTAATTATTAGTAATTGCTTCCCAAGTGGCCATCTTTATATAAAGATTCTTCATAACAAAGTGTTCACTAAAGACTATGGGTTGAACTTATATTTTCATAGCAAACACATGAGCTTGTGGAAATTATTTCACACATTATCATCATAGCTGGAAACTACCACTAGTAAGAAATACAAATGCCACATAAAATCTGGGTATCATTATTATGATTATTGTAATTTTAATGTAGATTGTTTGTTTCAATTTAAAGAATTTCAACCAAAAAAAAAAAAAGCCAGGTAAACTAGTTTTAGATTGAGTAAAGTCTTAATTTCTCTATTTCAGTGTTCAAAATTGCTTCGGTCAAGTAAAATATTAATGGTGCATGACCTGTGGACAGCCATTGACTCATAAATGGTACTTTGTAGGCTCAAGCCTCCATCCACTTAAATGGATGTGAATCCTTACACAGACATATAACTATAAGCACAGGCACAAAGAGAATTATAACAAACCCAAAAAAGGGTTTAAAAGCTCTGTCATGCCCTCTTCTCACATACCAGCACCCATCCTCTTGCCAAGTGCGTATCTTTAGAGCCTTACTTCATATTTGACCCTAAGGTTTGCCTTGGAGCAAATTCCAGGACTGAATTTGTCTTGAATAAATAAAAATCAGAACCATGGTACTATTAAAAATAACTCATACATGACAATAATAGTCCACTAGGTCTCATTGAAAAACACTGAAAATACTTAAGAAATTAAGTGTTCTGCTGTCCAGACGTGGCATTAGGCGACTTTCTCCGATCTGCTGAGCATGAAGATCGTCTGTGAGTACACAACCTACATCTCAGTCAAGCCAAGCACCAAGTGGGAAGAGATCCACCATAAGCTGGTGACTCCTGTGTATTTCCTACAGAGACATTTGGAGTGCCTAACTGCAGCGGTACAGCTCCAGGACTTCTCCCTTCCTACATGTCAAAGCCCAAACGCAAAGGGTCAACAGACCACAGAGTAAGAATGTTGCTGACAGGGGAGGGAAAAAGTTTGGGCTTTGTGGGGCAGATGCCACAGCTTTGCAGAACTGGTCCATATCTCTCCTTTACATCTGATTCTAAAAACAAGATGCAATTTTCAGTGCTCAAAATGTCCTGCTAAAATTGCTGCTAGGATTAATTACACTCTTATGCTCTTCATGGTAAAAACCTTACTGTGTCTGTCTGTGAAATGCCTGTTTGGATGCCAAGAAAATTAATAAAGAATAATAACAGCGATGCCTGCATGAAAAGCCATCTCACTGTACTGAAACCAGTGGGACAACTTAGTGCCTTCCATTATGTGCAAAAGGCAATATTCAGTGGTTTGTTTGTGAGCTCAGAAGAAAAACGCATAAAAACCCCCTTCACGGTATCTTTCAATGCGGCCAGGTTTTTTGTTTCCGTTAGGTTGCTTTGTTGAATATGTTAAAACACTCTAGTAAAGTCGTCACGTGACTATTTCTTATATTATAATCTGCTATACCTCACAGAATAGCCTCCTTTACCATGCCAAATAAATTATCTTTCTTGCAGTTTCCTTTCTGTCATGGTTCACTCTCCCATCTCACTCATAAGACACACTGGTACCATACTATATGCATTTGCTCCAGGATAAATACTAATTTATCATAAAGGCAACGTGTGAGTTCTGCCCTGACATATACAAGGCTGTAAGGAGACTTCAGTCAGTCCAGTAGCTTCATTATTCTCCAACAACTCCCTCAATATCATCTCTTACAATAAAGCCAATTTTTTTTTCACTTTCATCATTGCAAATCAGGAGTAACATCACTGAATTTGATGTTTCCCTTCTGGTAACGAAGAGTCAGGACTGGTATCTCCTATTCATGAGGTAAGTGGGGAAACAAATCGTGTCACTGTTTAATTTATGTTTTATCTAATTATTCAAGGCACAGCTTGCATTCATCCTCCTTAGTGCCTATCTGTACTCCACTGTACGTGGCCCATTCTTTGGCAGGGATTTTGATATCTGTTTAATTTACCATGACTTGTGCCACATTTTTCCCTGCAAGTTGCATACTCTGTGCCAGTGGGAGAGGGCAGGGTGAAACCCCAAAGGAGAAGCACTGAGAAAGCCCACCAGGATGCATCTTAGATGACAAGAAACATGGAGGCCCATTCTGCTTTCAGCACAAGGGAGATTTACACCCCCAGTTCCCATTGTCAAAAATATAGTTATACATGCAATTTGTTCCATATACTGAGAGGAAAATAAATTTGGGAGAGGAGAAGTAAAGAGTATTTGAGGGGAAAACTATTTAGTATGTAAAGCTTGTGGCTGCCAGTTGGTAATGAATGTGGCAGACATGATAATGGTAATAATAAGAAAAGACACCTACACATCTGAGTTAGGGTTATTGTAACATGGCATACAAACAGAGAATGAAACCATCAGGGAAACCACTAAATATCATTTTGAGGATACAGCAAGAAAATATAATTAAGACTAAAGACAAAATTAAAAGGAGAGCAAAAGTAGAATTAAGAATAAGCCAGCAAATGCAGCAGAGAAATTAGGGGTGTTTTCACTAAAGGAAACAGCAGCTCTCTGTGAGAGTACCAGCCAGCCTGGGGAAGTGGCAGAAATAGATGGGATGCCAGCAGCAAGAGGCAGAAAGCACAGAGGTATTTCCATCCATCAGAAGACAAAAACAAACACATTCAGAAGAGACTGGAATAAATTAGTTTACAGCGTGATAAGTGACTTGGACTGTTCAATATAGGAGTGTTTAGGTAATGAGATTATGGACCAGAAATAATCACAGAAGCTAAAGCTTACAAATCAGTACTAAAGGAGGACTCTTAAGTGATGGTTCTTAGTGATTCAGATCACTGGCTCAGAGAGTACAAGACACAGCCAGAGGTGCTGGGATGGCACTGATGCTGCAGACAGGCAGACAGACATAGCAAATGAAAATATATGTCATGGTGTACCACCTTCCACTTCTTCCTGGTGCCAAACTCACTGGCATTGCTCCTTTATGCAGGAATAGCAGTACAGGTAAGCGCTACAGATACAGCAATACAGATAAGATGCAATTGCATCTGTGCTAGGAGTTACCATAAGCCAAATATAATCAAACAAACTTACACAAAAAAAATGCATCTAAAAACAGCTCTATGACTTGAGAAGTAACTCTCAGTGGGGAATCATCACCAAAGTAGGGTGACTTTCAGGCAAGTCTCTCACATTCAGGAAAGAGCACCATGAAGCAGGAACATCAAATACTGGAGCACAGACAAATGATAAAGCCTTCATCATCATCTAGGACAGCTATTTAGGGCATAAATAATAGCCTCTAATTGATGAACTGTTCTCTCCTTTGAGTGTAGAGACAGCCGAGGTATGCAGCTGTCTTGTCTGCAGGCAGATAAATGCACCCTGAGAGACTTGGTCAGGATCACAAAGGAAGTCTCTGGTCTGAGTCACGGTCTCAGGCACCTCAGCTGCCTTGTTGTGCCTCTGAACTGTTAAGAGGCTCTTTCACATGAATGGGCTACATGAATTTTAAGTAGGGACTTGACCCATTGTATGCAAAACAGACAGAACATAAATCAGGAATATTTATTCTAGCATAAAATGGAGAACCTGTTTAAAATACTGCTGAATCTTGTTTCTGTAGAAGAAATATTACTGAATCTAAAGCCTCTAGCTGAGAAAAAGCAAAGTAAATCCAGGTTTTGGGAGGTATGAGTTATGAGGAAAGACTGATCAGATGTTGCTTCTATAAATAATAACAGCTCATTAATTCTCATTTTGCTAATCCACACATTTAAAGAACTCAACAACCTCTTTACCCCCAAGGGTACTCATCCCACTTCTCAGCAGAGTTTTAATTTATGTTAGTAACAAGATCTCATATTTCTAGGAATTCATTACTTTTAAAAAACCTATTACACTATTTTATTGGCAGGCTAGAAGATATTATCATAAATAATTGAAACTCAACTACACTTGTTCAGGCATTAACAAACTACATTGGCAAGGCATCACACTTGAGTCTTTTTTCCAAGCATGTTCTTTCATTCATGGCGTAATTTTCTGCCTATGGAGTGAGACCCCAAAAAAGGTCTACTGAATCCAGAATATGGGGCTTACATGTCCCACGTGTGCTGAAGGATTCGTTGTGCAAAGTTTCACAATTCATTGCCAAGCCTTGTTAGTGAACAAAGGATGCTGTTACTATCCATGAGAGCAAATTCAGTCTCCCATCGTTTAAATATAGCGACATGGGGTCATCCAGTGAAGATCTTGAAACCAAAGTAAGAAAATTAGTAATGTGAGCCTGATGTTAAGTAAGGCACAACCTGTAGTGCCAATATTAGCATTCATCAGGCAGAGCTCTCTTATGCAGGGATGATCTCAAGTGTGAAATGCAGAAGGATAATCAATCAGGGGAACAGACCTTCCACATGGACAGCAGGCAACCACCTCCTTCCAGAGTTGTCCTATGGGACGTACTCAGTGCAGTGGAGCATAACAGATGATAAAGCATTATGCCACGGTGTCATTGAACTGAGTCTTAAAAAGATTGCAAGGTGTTTTGATGCCCTACAAAGCCAGCTTGGAGGAGGAGAATCATATCAATATGTGACATGGGTGTACTCATAGATCATCCCCTGGTCTTACAAGAGACTAACTGCTACTAAATAAGGTTGTCCAGAGGCGGCAGGATTTATCTCACCGAACTTTAGCCAGCTAAAACTGAAGCATCTTATATGAGCTAATTGTCCAGGCTCTCTCCACACTGACAAGAGGCACCTCCAAACTACGTATTCTCTCTTAGTAAAGATGGGATGTGACACAGATGGGATCAGGCTCCTACTGGAGAGGCCTATCTCCCTTCACTGATCATAGAGCACCCCAACCGATGGCTGAAACCATTCACCTGAAAAACTGAGGGAAGCAAAAATTAAAAACAGGAGCAACAAACTTGTGTAAGATTGTGTCAAGGACTAACAGAGTGAGACAAACAACTGCAAACTCTGTCTTAAAAGAGGAGGTAAAAATACCCATGATTTAAAAAAAAAAAAAAAAGAGCAGAACTAAACAACGGAAGTTAAGTCTGAGCTGAAATTGCTGTTTATATAAATACATCAGAGCAGCTCAGACCAGAGGGGGAAAACAATTATTTAACCTAAGGTTCAACACTGGCCCAAGAGCAAATAAGTATGTACTAAGAATATGTAAATTCATTCTGAAGATTAGGAGAAGACTTCTAGCCACGAAAACACCAAGGGTCTGGAACAGCCTTTCATAGTAGTGAGATAAAATTTTCGGAATGTCATTGCCTGTAAAGAAGCTGCTCTGCTATGTTTATGGCATGCTTTAAGACATTACCATGAAGCATTTAAAACTGCTTGTGCTACCCTTGTTGAAGTACGGGACACATAAGTATCAGGTAACTATTCTGAAACAGAATATTTCAGAAAGACACACTCCAATGTGAGAGACCATGCACGTGTCAAAAACAACTCCACATTTAATTCTAAGTGTTAGGATAATTTATCACAGAGGTTTAAAACTGGGCTCTTTTTTTTTTTGACTGCCAGGTTTCAACACCAGCTTTCCTGAATGTCAGGATCTGACTCGGCATTGTTATCACTGTCACCGAGATCATGAAATTCCCCTTGTGCCCCACTGGTTCCATAGAAAAAGCAAGTGATTGTGGGCACCAGCTTCATAATGGGCAGCCATGCAGTAGAAGCTAACTTCAGCAACCCACTGCAAATTAGAAACGGGAGGAGAAGGCTAAAATAGAACACACTGAACTACAGCTGTCATTTTGGTATTGTGGCTTTGATATTTTTATTCCTCTGAAAATTACAGAGTTACCTGCCAGTGTCAGACATCACACTGGACTTCAAGGAAGAAAATATACAGCAGACAAAAGAACAGATGTGTAAAGAAATAACACTGCACAGCATTTTAAGGGAGCGATTTGAAATCCACTGGGTCTCTGGAAGGGGGTCTTATGTTTGCAGACACTTGGAACAGTCATCTTAATTGGTGGTGCTTAACAACATGCTGGATGGATTCCATTCACTCTGGTAAACCAATGCAATTCTTTGTAGCTTGGTAAGATTTCTGGAGCTGCTGACACCTCCTGCTCCATTATTTGCAAACAGAAAGATTCCAGAGGATCAAAGTCCCTGGGAACATAGACACCCCTGCCATTCTCCCTTTTGTAAACAAAAAACGTTAGATATTGCAATCCACAGTGAACATGTTCTTTGTGGGTTTTACGCCTACAAAGAGAAGATGGTTACATTTAGAAGACTATGTTTTAAGTTTAAAATACAGGACAATAAATGCAAGGCAGATTAAATAGTGAAGCTACTAACATGACATAATGGAGCATTTTGGTGTAGTATGTAAGGAGGATGCTAACAGCATCATAAAGCACCAAAGCATAATAACGAAACCACTTCAGCTGATGCGGCTCTGAAAAATGCCTTTTTTATGAGAGTACACTTTGCAGAGAAAAAGCCTCAAATTTTCAAAACCTGGTTGCAGGCATTAAGTAACAATCAGCTCTCAGAGAAAAGCTCAGTGATATAGTACGGCATTAAGTCTTGCTGGGGAAGACAAACTGTATCTTGATTACACGCAAAATTAATCCTGAAGAACTGCATCAGAAATAGCCATGACTTTAAATTTCAGATCTATTTTCTTCCCTGCAGAAAGTACTGTTTAAATGTTGGGTACAGGAATCCCACTGCAAGAGCTCCTGAATACAAGGTTCATACAATCCTGGAAAGAAACAATAAAATTGCTTCACCTGTGCTCATTAAATATACAGTGCATAAACTCTGGCTTTGGAAATCTCATCAGCAGGAAGCTTCTTTCTTCCTTTCTTCATTTTTTTCCTACCCCCTGAGGATTACTGAAATCTCTGCATTAACCACTGAATAATGACAATGTTATGCAGCCTCGAGCTGTGACTAAGGATTTGGTCACAGAGGCTACAGGGTAGGGAACCTAAAAGCTGCCATTGAAAAAATATATTGTAATAGAAGTACTTTCCTTTCTAAGCAATTAAGCACCCAACCTTGTTTATCGCAGGTACTTCTCACTTCCAGTGTGCACTTGAGAAAATCTAGCTATGAGAGACAACCCTGCTGTTTCGGTGATAATCATGGAAAAAAAATCCTCCCCAGGTTCAGCAAGGCTCAAGTTAAAACTTCTTGCCCTGTAACTCCAACCTCTGCTTCTCAAGTGTTGTGGCTGAAAATATTCACTTTCCACTTTCATCATCACCTGCACTTATATATATTGTTGTATACTAGCCCTTTCAGGACTCCACAGGTACTCCCACTGAGGGTCAGGCCTTAAGACTCCAGGTGCACAGCCACCTTTTTGGTGATGCATACAGTTCCTGGCTTCCTCCTCCTCAGATCTGGGACTGTTCATTCCTGCTCCCACTGCATCCTTTCAACTGTGGCAGCACAAACATTTATGCGGCCATGCTGGGAATCAGAGACAGGAATTGATCCGGCTAAAAATAACTTTTTTTTCCAAGTCAATTTTCAGGCAGAGCAGATCCTGATGTGGCAGGGTGCTGGAAAGCTGGTGGGCAGCAGCATCAGGATGTGAGGCTGGGAGAGCAGGATGCCCCCCTGGCACCTGGTTATGCTGGCTCAAGCTGATCGAGACATAAGGTACAAGTTTTCAAGAGTTTCCCACCTGACTATTCAGCTTGCTATTTATTGCACTGGTCTTTCAAGCAATAAGTGGCTTGAAAAAGAACAGAACATGAGAACTAGATGCCCATAATATTTTTCCAGAGTGTAACAGGAAGCACAGGCATGGCCCAAGGAGCTTACCTCTTGAAGAAGACAGAAAATAATAAAACATACATTATAATCTGAAGCACACAGGTACAAAACCAGTGGGTGACATTGCTGATCAGTACAAGGAAAGGGACAGAAATTATGTCAAAGAGAAGCTGTCTTTAGCCGCTTTGGGAAAGACTGAGGAGAAACAGCAGAAAATCCAAAGTTCCAGGCTGGCCAACATGGTGTCATTGGAGTACCCAAGCTTCAATTGCTTTCCAACAGCTCCCTTCATCTCAAAGAATCACAGAATTGGTAAGGTTGGAATGAACCACAGTGGGTCATCTGGTCCAACCTCTGTGCTCAAGCAGGATCATCCTAGAGCAAATTGTACTGAATTGTGCCTAGGCAGTTCTTGAATATCTCCAGAGAGGGAGACTCCACAACCCCTCTGGACAATCTGTTCCAGTGCTCAGACACCAGCAGAGTAAAGAAGTTCTTCCTCATGATCAGGTGGAACTTCCTGTGCATCGGTTTCTGCCTGTTGCCTCTTGTCTCATTGCTTGGCACCACTGAGAAGATCCTGGCTCCATCCTCTTGACATCTTTCCTGCAGATTCTTATATACACTGATGAGGTCCCCTCTCAGCTGTCTCTTCTTGAGGCTGAACAGGCCCAGGTCCCTCAGCCTTTCCTCATGGGAGAGATGCTCCGGTCCCTTAATCATCTTTGTCGCCCTACGCTGGACCTGCTCCAGGAGCTCCCTGTCTCTCCTGTGCTGAGGAGCCCAGAACTGGGCACAGCACTACAGATGTGACCTCAGCAGGGCTGAGTAGAGGGGTGGGATCACCTCCCTTGACCTGCTGGCAATGCTCTTCCCAATGCATCCTAGGATTCCGTAGGCCTTCTTGGCCTCCAGCCCACTGCTGGTTCATGGACAGCTTGTTGTCCACCATGATTTAAATGTCTAAGGTAGAGGGAAATGATTGCATTAATCAGCTCAGCATGGCAACTTCCCAGAGAGCAGCAGGTTGGGAAGTGTGGGAGATGGACCTCCCTTGGCACAGAACAATCCCCATCCTGTAATGGTGGAGGATCCTGTCACCTCAGAACTTACCCTTCCCTCTCCCACTCGTGTCACCACCAGAGCCACCAGTCTTGCCTTGACAGTTTTGTTTTCAGTATAGGACTGTCAAGAGGATTTCATGAAATCATGTCACAAAAACATGTAGCCTGTGACAAAGATGAGCTTAAATGAATTCTCACTTTTATCTTACTAATTGCAAACTAAGTACCAAAGAAATATGTTATCCTAGCAATTTTCAAGGCTAGAAATTTCCATTTATAAATGGACCTCTTTTTTTCCAATGTATTTATGGCCCATCACAGACATATGGATATTTTCCTGAAATTCTGAGCAAAACCAATGGGACAAAAGGTCATGTTGTGATCTCTTTCAAAATCACATCTATAGATAATTTTATATGCCATTATAAAATACAGCTTTAAAAACATCAAACAGCACACAATAAACCATTTCCCAAAGTTAGTAGAATAGAAAATGTGTCTACTGAGATCTAATCCCATCTGAGTTTTATCTGAAGAAACATCATTAAAATCCAGACCAAGGACAAAAATTTAAACTTACTTTTTGTGTCAGCAGCAGCCAGTACCTGGAGAGAGAACTTCCCACTTGCTCCAGGGACAGGGACCTCTCGCAATTCGCACTCATCAGCCTCAGATGACAAGAGCAGGGGACTTAATGTCCCACATGTACAAAGAGGCACACTGTGGTCTCTCGTAAAGTTTTTGCTAACTCTCATTGATGAGAGTTAGCAAAAACTAACACTTTCATGTCAGTACATTGACATGAAAGTGGACTTGGTGGTAGTGGGTTATGTGGAAGGACTTGCAGGTCGTATCTTACATTTGGCCACTGGATATCAGAAGCAGAGCACCTACATCTGGGCATTCTGATATTAGAATGTTGTGGTGCCTTAGGTTTTAACTTTTATATTTTTCAAATCCCCTACTGCTTAGTGTGTAACTCTGAAGTTTTGTGCACTCTGTTAGCTGCTGGTTAGACGTAACCAGCCTCTGTAGGTTTGCTCTTCAAGGACACCAGGCCCCAAAATGGGCAAACTAAAGCCTAGAGGCGGGGCAAACTTGGGGTAATGACA
>VYZQ01047492.1:19715-43335 GCA_013400655.1 Mystacornis crossleyi | reverse complement strand
CCCCGAGAATCACACCATGTGCCCCTTTAAGCATCTTTAATCTTCCAAGGCATGTGTCAGCTCTCTGAAAAAGATTTGTTAAATTAAACACTTTTTTCCTCATTTCCCAAATCCAAAGGAACTAAAAAGCCTGTAAATAATGTAGACCCAAGCTCTACTAGACAAATGCACATGCAACAACAAAAGCCCCCACTGACTTTGCTGGAGTGCCTCACAGTGGTAAGGCATCTCCCAGAATCTCTTACAGACTGCAGCTGAAAGAGTTAAAAGGTAGAGCTACCAGCATCATATTTATATTCCTACACTGTCTGTATTTAACAGAAAAAAAATGGGGTGGTTTTATTTCAAAACCAATCTGACTGACTCAAGGAGACAGCTGGAAAATTCCTATTATTATGGTGCATTCATGCTTAAGTTTCATTGACATAGCAGTGTCAATCGCCAAAAGGATGGTCTCAAAGTTCAAGATGCAGCTTGCTACTTCTTACAGTAATTCTTAGACTTTTATGATGACTCTACTTTAATTTACCAGCTATAAGAATGTTATTTATTTTTTGGGCTGGGCCAGGACAGTTAAGACCAAAAAGTAGGATTGGTTCTGCATAACAGCTACACGAGAAATGAAGTCAAGCAAGCTAGATGCTGATCTCTTGCACACATCAACCAGGAAGCTGGCAAGGAAATACAGGTGTGACAATCTTATTGGTCAATAGAAAGAAGAAATACAAGTATAAGGAACACCTCTCAAAACTATGAAGGCATCCTTAGTTGGACCCACTGTCTGAGAGATTCCTTTTCTAAAAGAGGAAGAATAAAGGAAGGTTTTATAGGAGATCATGCCAAAGGTACCAGCTCCTAAGCATAGAGAACAGCTCTGCACAAACACAACGTGACATTTGCAATACCCAAGTGTCCACATGAAACTTGTCCAAAACTGCAAATAATTTTTAGCCTTTTAGGATTTTTCAGTTAGAAAGTACAGGGAGCTAGAACAGATAGTGGAGCCTGTAAGCTGTTAATAGTTTATTATTTACTCATATAAACCAGGTGAAAGTAGCACCTACCATATAAACCTGTAATGAAAATAATAGAAATACTTACTGGCTCCCATGCCTGTGGTCTTTTGGCATGTGGCACCCACATGAATACAGCACTGAATAATTGCTTCTCTCCAAATAACTGACATCATCTACATGACTGCTATCCATTACCTTCAGTTTGCTTTTTAACTTTTTGATAAGATATTTGACATTTAAAACTTAGATTCACTGGAGGGATCAGCACTGTGTCCTGAATCAGCAGCTTGGATTCAGCACTGCTAACCGGCCCACCGAAGCAGCAAACAGCAGAGCTCCACAACAGCCAAGCAAAGACAGGCCTTTCCTCCATTCTTCCTGTGCTGCTGATTTATATCCCCTCCACTCATGCCAGGAAGGACATGGGTGCTAACTGGTCCCCAGTTACTTCTGCCCAGCAACACCTGCAGAATGTAGGAGGCTGCTGGTTGCAGACAGCTCTCCACCAGCTGCCTGTTTGCTCTGCAGCTCCAGCAGCTGCGTGATATGAAATAGGAGTGCAGGAACTGAAATCCCAACCTGCTGGTGTTTGTAATGACTCAACACATTCAGCTCTGAAAACCTAGCTAGCTAAGGCAGGACAGCTACAGGTCTTTCAACACAAAACAAGAAATTCCACCTTATTTTTTCTTCTCATTCAGACAGGTTAAAAGCAGAAATGACTCCTAACAGATAATTGACACGGGAACTCTAGTATGTGCTTTTTTACATATATATGGCTCCTCATGAAGTTGTCTACTTTTAAGTGGTCTGCTTTCAGATCATGCTCCCATCTCCATCTTTTTCCACACAGTTTTTTTGGCATAGAGACTACCTTTGACTTAACTATATGGGAATTCCCTGCCTCCCAAGGAATCTTCAAGCAATAGAACTAGATACAGGGAACAGCTGGATGCAAAAAAGACCACACTGCTTAAGTTCGCTTCTATTTCAGTCACTGTCAGCTGCTGGAATGACCTTTTGGAAAGGGAGGGCAAATGAGAAATGGCTGCTCTGTCCCAGTTCCTGTACCTCTATGTCAAGCATAGCTGAAACATGTATCAGCCTTTTGACCACTATTAACTAAGTATTTCACAAGATTTTGGATAGCATTTTTATGCCACCTCCAAAAAAATTTTAAAAAGAGCAATTTGAAATGAGCATTTTGCATTTGAATGCCAAGATAGAGCCACATTATCATCAAGCCATCAGCTGGACCTGTGCCAGCAAGAGAATGGGAACACCCATCCTGTATCAGTTCCCTGTGACTGATACTGCTTGTTTAGTGTCACCACCTGCGGGAGCTTACCACTTCCAGACCATAACGTTTAAACAAAACTTTAAGTACACGTTGCCTTAAGTCACTCTAATTGGCTTGAACAGCCAGCTAGCTATCCTGATAGGGACATTACAACTGTGTTTGTACAGTGTATGACCCACACCATTGTGAAACATGAGCACTTCATGGGTAAAAGTTAATAACCATTCATTAGTGTTCCAGCAATAATATTCTAATCTGTGACCATAGTATGGCATTTTTCCATTAATTTACCTTATATTGGGCAACAGATCAGATGTAGCTGAGAGTGGGATATGTGTGGGTTCAATGATAAGTTCACCTTTGTACTATTTAACCTTTCTTTTATACACACTACATATGTAGGTTCACCAAATAACAGAATTGTTGAATTTGGCAGGCCCCTCTGGAGACTGTCTTGACCAAGTCCCCTGCTCAAAGCAGAGTCACCTACAGCAGCTTGCTCAGGGCCCAGTTGAGTTTCGAATATGTCCAAAGATGGGGATTCCACAACTTTTCTGGAAAGCCTGTTCCAGTCTTCAATCATCCACACCTTACAAAAGGAAAAAAATATCTACTTTATATTTGCCTCTAATTTCCTGAATTTCAATTGACTCTCATCCTGTCACTTGATGTCAGAGACAAGTCTGGCTTTTCCTTTTTCACTTATAGAATCATAGAATTGTTTGGGTTGGAAGGGACCTTAAAGACCATCTAATTCCAACCCTCCTGATGTGGGCAAGGACACTTTCCACTAGACCAGGCTGCTTAAAGCCACATCTAACCTGGCCTCGAACACTTCTAGGGATGAGGGATCTACAGCTTCTCTGGGCAACAGAGAAGCTTCACCACCCTCACAGTAAAGGATTTCTTTCTAATATCTAATCTGAACCTACACTCATTCAGTTTAAGGCCATTACCCCATGTCCTATCCCTACATGCTCTTGAAAAAAGTCCCTCTCCAGCTTTCTTGTAGGCCCCCTTTAGGTACTGGAAGATGCTTTAAGGTCTCCCCAGATTTCTCTGCACTTGGCTAAAACTCCATATCAGTCTGATGAAAACATGGTCCAGCCTTCTGTTCATTTCTGTGGCCATCCTCTTGACAAAGAGGTCCCCATGATCAGGTATTGATACACATGGACGAGATCCCCCTGAGCCATCTATTCTGCAGCTGAACAGTCCTAGCTCTCTCAGCCCCTCCTCGAATGACAGATGTTCCATCTTTCACCACCTTTGAACCCTTTTGCTGGACTTGTTCCAGTATGTGCATATGTCCTCTCCTGGGGAGCTCAGAACTGGACCCAGCACTGTGGATGTGCCCTCACTTTCTTTGTCCTGCTGGTAATGCAGTGGTCTGCAACATGTCACTAGGATACTGCATAACAAAAGGAATTAAATTTGTCAATACTTGCAGACAAGGATTGTAGTGAGAAGCTTTCAGAAGTGCGTTCAACATTCTGCATTGGGAAGCACCTCACAGCATGAAGCAGCTGGAACAGGGTGCTGTGTTATTTCAAAGTTGGTGTTACAAACAGTTCAAGGTCAGGCAGTATATTTTCAGGATAAAAGTGCTCTTTCCAACCCCATTCCCCTGCATGACCACTGAATGATGGCATTAATAATCAAACTTTGTTGAATAACTCTTTGAAACATGACAGAAGAGTTATCCCACCACCTCTCTGGGTAACTTGCACCAGTGGTATGCTAAGGTGAAAACTGAGGATTTTATACCTGGCCTAAATTTGGAGAGTTAGTTTTACTACTTTGTGGCTAAGACCCAGATAAAAATATAATATTCAGGATCTGGAAAATTCAGCTCAGAAATGAGACTGCTAAATCCCAGATTTAACCTTGACAAGGCAACTAGAACTGTCTAAGCAAAGACCCCCACCCAGTTCAGACTGAAGCAGAGAGAGAAAAACAGTACCATGACATGGACAGAGAGAGAACATGGTGGAACACCTAAGACATGGCAGCTGTGAGACCTGCTCCAGAAAGGACTCTGCACTGGAGTCCACTAAAACTGCGCATTCTGTGTGGCTGACTAAAGCTGCACATTCTGTGATGAATACATAAGCCAAAGCAATGTCAAGATTTGGGAGACAATGGAGGGTCCTGTGGAGAACATCATGCAGGCCAGAGAGCGTCAACACCACCAGAGTCTGCACAGCTTGGAGAAAAGGACCAACAATACCAGGAGAGAGAGAAACTCAGCAGAACAAACACATGCACTTCATTGCAGAGGCCATTCTGATTGGGATATTGGCCCCAAAGCAAAAGCAAAGTTTTAAAAAAAATTATATTAGCGCACAAGCCATAGTGGAGCTAAGAAAGCAGTTGTGCCAGTGATTTCTGCTGGAATTTCATTCAGATGTGTTTACTACTCACTGAAAAAAAAAATTAAAAGAACAGGTAGGAATCCTTTATCTTTATCTTTATCTTTGCAAACTTTCGGGTAAGTAAGCAAGAATAAAGAGAATAAAGAGAACCACATCCCTTATTATTTAAGGACCATGAATTCTGGAGTCAGATCTGGGACATCATGTCACTGATCCTCACTAGAAGCCAAAGGTTTCTGATCTTTGAGGCAAAGCATTAGGAAAACTGAGAGGGTCTGGGTTACAGATAAACAAACATAAATTTGAAATAAGGACAATGAATACAAAGAAGACCTACAGAAAGATCACAGGAAGGTGGCAGCTCTGGGGGACTTGCTGAATTATGAACATTGTGGTTCAGCTACTTCCCTGTAATAGAGTTTAGCATCCAAGGAGCAAGACAGGCCAGAAACAGAAGGCGGCTTAATTAACAGAAAGGGGCTAGTTAAAAACTGCCCATGTGATACTAAGTATAAAAAGAAGCTCTTCAAAACATAAATGTTTTCCTCACCGTTCTCATATACTACAGAATAACGAGATAGGAAAGTGCTGGCTTACAGATTTCAAGCAATACTGAAAGTTGACTATCAGTTGCTCAGTACAGCGAATTCTCTGGCTTTACACACAGCTAGTTAATTTATTAAAATGCATTTACTTCAGTATAAGAATTTCAGACATGAAGTGTTGCTGATCATAACTGACTTGTCCAATTAAGAAGACCAGATAAACAGTCTTCTTCACAGGCTGGGGTGCACCCCCAGCTTCCCAATCCCTGTCCTCACAGAATCCCTCTTCACCCATTCGTTGCCTCCCTGTGGGACTGAAAAAATTATTTCAATAATTTTTTAAATGCTACCAGGATCAGTCTTTCTGTTACCAAAAACAACTGAGCAATTATGTTCCACACATACTGAAAACCTTGAAACTCCTTGGTGTAGTAGACCATGACAGTTTCCTTATTGTTGTGAAAAGGGCATTAAACAATACTAGAGCAAGTATTTTTAATATCTGTCTTCAAATGACTTAGTGATTTTAAAACATGTCATTCAGCAATGCCTTCCAGACATCTCAGTACATCACAACTCAGAACGGAGTATGGTGTAAGAACTGGCTACATGACAAACCCACATCTTCATCTAAAACTATGTAAGGGATGCTCCATGCTTTTCATGACAGCCTATATCAAGTGGTGATTTGTATTAAAAACATCGACATCTAAGTGGAAAAAAATGCCTCCAGAGATATCAAAATCCTAATGGATTGCTTTTTTTTTTTTTTTTGCAAACAGTAATTAAAGAGTCAGATTATCATATTTTAAATCCTTAGCATCTCTTCTGCTAGCCGATTTGAAAAATATTACCAGTAAACTATAGGTACTGCAAGTTAACTGAGTAACTTACTCAGCTAAAAAGAGGAAAATGTTGGGTTGACAAATTTCAGAAAACCATCATCCTTCAGGACAAATCATCGGATTCCTGGCAAAAACTTACCTGAGCTCCAGTTACCAGCTTTAAACGTTCAGCAATAGAAATCTGCTGAACTTTTGTCTTTCCAGACATGAACTGAAATGTGGCTTTGCAATGAAAATAAAGTAGACAGAGGATGGTTGAACCATGGCCTTCCAACTCTCAGGAGAGCATCTGGACCTCTTATAAGATCCCAGTTTCGCCTTTAGTAGTGCTTTCCATTTGCAAGTGTTAGCAAATATTTCCTGAGCCAGTGTGAGAAAAATCACTTTCTTACCTAACAGATCACAACTGAGCAGGCCTGGGATCCAGTGCCTGCTCCAGCATAAATGACTATCAAGCAAATAAACAGTCTCGGCCTCTGTGACTGGGGACATCGATCATCGTGGCATTTCCCAACCCAGACAGCACTTACCTAGAATACTCATGATAAGGATTTGAACCATTTCAGGGAAAGAAGGAAACAAAATGGGACCTGCATCTGTCATAAGTGTCAGAGGGTGTCTTGGCTCCTAAATTTTGGGGTATAAGGTTTTCTGGAAAATTTTAGTCAAAGTTCATGCAAAGAGCTTTCGGGTGATAAAAACCTGCATGTTGTTAAAGCATTGACAACAGAAATTTGACCGGTTCTCAAATAAATTTTGTCTGCTTTCAACCACAGTGTCATACAATACACTACTACTATAAGAGCACTGGAAAACAGATGATTTCCAGAACTGTCTGTCTCTGGCTTTGACTCAGAGCATTGTTAGTGTGGGACTGACTGCACATCTCCTTCATTATTTCTCATTCCTTCCATGTAAATTTCTGGTATTTATTCTGAGCAGTAGATATAAGACTTGGAAACAAGTGTTTATCATGAAATTAGGAGAAATGCCTAAATTCAAAAACTTATGTATAACAAAATACAAGGGAAAACAAAGCCCTTCAGAGAATGCCTTCAGAACAGATGTAACATCAGCCACCTGAAGCTATGCAAATTTCTGTATAACATAAAGAACAAAGGCACCTCAGAGCAGGGGAACTGAAATCATATTAAAAATCTGATTACTAGTTTTGTAAAGATGTTAAATATTAATAGTAATAGAGTCTACCAGATCTTCATAGTAGAACAGGAAAATGTTCTGGAATAGTCCTATTTCGTTCGAAGTTCTCTGGGGCAGTTCCTGCAGGACTTAGTCACTGAGGCAGAGAAAGGAACCCATTTTAAAAGGCCAGAAGAAAACTTAGCGGCTGGGTAGAGTCTCAGGGCCCTGAGCAGGGAGTTGTGGGAAAGACTGAACTCCCCTCTCTCTTCATTACCAAGGCACAAGGCTGGTTTAGAGACAAGTCTAACTATCTGCATTGGGGTCACTGGGTTTGAGCTGACAGGAAAGCCCCTGTGGGTAGCTGTATTTGAATTACTGAGTTTCCTATAGGAAACAATTCTGTCAGAGCACAACAGGGCTATGTGGAAACAGGCTAGGGTAAAAGCATCCCCTAAAAACAGGAAAAAGCAAAGGTGCAAATGAAATGGAGATACATCTAAGGCTGGAGCGAGGAGCAGGTAGGGGCTTAGCTTTGAGGATGGATTTTTAGACAAAACCCAATTTTTTTTATAAAGTGTGTGAGTGAGAACCCACCTGCTCATTATCTCTTCATATCACCAGAGAGCAACTAGAAGAACTTCTTTTACAGGCTTTAAAACTACCAAATGCTCTTAGGTGTGACCTGAGAAGAGAATCAGCGAAGAGCATGTTAAATTACAATTATGAATTGTCTAAGCTGAGACCAAAATGGGTACCCAAAGTTTACTTCTACATCTGGACTAAAGTGGATTAAGGATGTAACCTAAATTGTCCAAAGTGAGTGGTCCCAGGTCCAAATGTGGACCTTGGAAACTTTTGGTATATGTCTTGGAACAAAACCTGAGTGGATGTGGTTTGGATAGACAATACAGAAGATAACAAGTTACATCTCTAAATCTTCAGGCACAAGTGCTGGAGAAGAAGTTTATAAGCAAATTCTCTCAGGAAAACATATTTCATGAAACATACAGAAAGGGCAGTTAAAAATACTGATACGCCTGGGAGCTTTGGTTTCACCCTCCTAATATGTCAAGCAGCTAAACAAAGCATGGTAGAACTCTTTTTTATTTTTGCTTGAGTTCACCATCTTGCTTCTGCACTTTGTTTTCCTAATCACTATTCATGAAAAAAACCCCAAAAAAAACCGGAAACCAAACCAAATCCACACTAAGATCCAAAGCTCTTAATTCTCTCAAGTGTATTTGTAACAAATGGGTGCTTTTGGCAGCCATCAGAGAGAACTGTGAATTTCAAACAGGAAAATCTATATCTGATGGATTTCATCTACCCAGCTGAGTAATGTTAAGTATTCACTGCCCATGAACATGTGATTTTAATCTCACTGAAATATATGAGGCATGCAGCACCAAGGAGAACATACCGTAGTTTCAACATATATTGCTGAGGACAGGCTTGCGCTGAGCTCTGCAGAAGGACCGTGTGTGGTCAGTGCAGCAGTGGGGACAACCATCCAGGTCTCATTGTCCTGAGCACTGCACGGTATTCTATGTGTATCTGAAACCCAAGATAATTAGTTTTCATGTTGTAGGTAAAAATAAATGTCTACACAACTAAATAATCGTGGAATTTGAATAAAATGTTGGCTTAGATCTCTGCTTATGAACACAGTTTTTTGTTATAGCTTCCAAACACATTTTTGTGGAGACCTTTACATACTTTTTTTTAGGTTTGATTACAATTCTATGCGCGGTTACATGTGCAAGTGTGCACACATAGCTGTATAACGTGCATAGTTATTTATCTAATTAACATCCACAGTTCTGAGTCATCAATTTAACTTTTTCTAAGGACTAAAGGAACAGCAACCCATACTGATTTTCCAACCAATCAAAAAAAGACAAATCACTCTTCAGGCAAATCAGGAGTCCTGACTTAAGCTTACCTGGACTTGGATCTTTGCCAATCTTTTAAAATCACCTTTCAAGAAATATCCCAAAAGCCTACAGAAACATCTCTGAGCTTTAGATCCAGTGTCCGACACGAAACGGTTATGTTATTTAATTACAAAATTAACTCTGAATGGTTTGGTGGGGAAAAAAATGGAAAGTTTAGCTCTTCGAAAGTAGTATTCAAATTAAGAGCTTGTGGGTGGAGCTGGCGTGTGAAGGTGCATAAATAGGCAGTAGGAACAGGAGCATTCACACCATAACCGGGAACGCCTTTACATCCTGGCAGGCATCTGGGAGAGTAAACAAGGTAAGGCACTGCACACTCCCTGCTTCAGAAGGCACCCGGGGGAGCCGTGAGCCTGAGCTAGCTGGGGATGGGGAATCTGATCAGTGGGAAAAAAAGACTGCAGCAAAGCAGGCACAGTCCAGCACAGGTTGTTATGAAGGAAAATGTCGAGAGAAATATTGGTTTTGCAGGTTAAAAAAAAAAAAAAAAAAAAAAAAAGCAGGAGAAGAGGGGTTATTTTGGAAAGCTTTTCAGAAGTTCACATAGTCTTCCAGAGGCAGTGTTTCTAAGGAGCAGGTTTAATGTTCCCGTCTTGCTTTCTGCATGCTGCCTCTACAACAGCCAAAAATCTGCCTGATTTTCAGTTTCCTGGTTGTCCCATACCTTTTTTTTTTTTCTTTCTTTTTTAAAAAGCATTACTTCCTCCATACAGCTCTGGCTGAAAGAGTTCTTGAGGCAAGCCTGACAATCCACAGAGTTTAACTGAACTTCATGCAATCTTCTTCCTTGCCAAGCAGACTTTTCTTAGGGCAGAAAAGCAGTCTGCTGCAGAAGTTGTATTTCAGACCCTTGCAACAGGGACTCTTTGGATGTTTGAACTCTACTGGACATCCCAGTAGCAAAGAGCACTGTATCACTCATGGAAACTCAGCTCATGTCTCCTCCTGCAGTTCCTACCTGGAAAAACTCTTCTGTTTTCCTGGAGTTTAGTTTTCATAGTCTGAACTTTGAAATCGATCAGCCTGTTGTGGTGGAGGGTTTTTCTGTAGGCTTGGTTTTTTCTTTTTTCTTTTTTTTTTTTTTTTAATTTTGGTTTGGTTTTTTCTTTCTTTTTTTTTTTAATGAATTTTTTCCGTGTTCTGTACTGCTTTTAGAATATCTTAAATTTGCTTTTTGTACCCATTCTATTGGTTCTAGTTTCTAGAAGGAAATGTAATGAGAAAACATAGGGTCATGTTGCTGAAGTGCTTTTCCCCTGCAGAGAAACAGCTGAAATGCTGAGGAGCTTTCCATCAGACATGCCTCGTCTCCATGCCCCAGTCTGGCTCAGGAAAAGCTCCCTGCTTTGTGCTGCTTCCACCCTCAAACTCCATTTCAGTTCTCACTCTGTCACACAGCAACTCCTCTCCACTCTTTTTATTTTAGATTCTGCTGGGTTTAACCATTAGATGATATTTTTAAGGGAAAAGACAGGATTGGAATCTTCAACAACACCATTAAGCTGTGCCTATGCTAATGTTCATTGTAAAGCCTAGCTTAACATTCTAACTTCTCATTTGAGCTGCTCCAACAGCAAAATAGGGGAAGAGCTGAGCCAAATTAATTTTTCAGCACCTGCTGCTGGGTTACTCTAGCACTGGGAGATCAAGGTAGAACTGTGAACTTATTAGGACTTGCAAGGACTTTTGGAATTGTCGTAACTCAGTCATTTTACTGAGCATATTTAATATATGTAAGAAGAAGAGAGAGAAGCTAACAAACACTGACATGCACATCCTAAACGGGCCACAGCACAATGGCATGAAGAGGGGAGTGGGAAGCAGCCGGGTCCCTCAGGGCGCTTTGCTAAGCAAACCTGACGCTCCCGTGCCCCCAGGCCCAGGCCCCTGCCTGGAGCTGTTCCTTCCAGCCCTGACACACCCCGCTGCATATTTGTGACCTGACCTGCTGCTTTACCTACCCTGTCCTTATCTGCTGCGTGCCTCACCGCCAGCACCGGTCTGGGAGGCACCACAATGACGGAGTTTCTCTCACCCGTTCCAGGAGTAGCCATGGAGAAGAGTTACGTGACCATGTTCTTGCTGCTTATTGTCATCTCCTGTGCTCTGGCAAAGGATGCAGGCAAGAAGGATACAAAGGACACTACTGCTAAGCCAAAACTGCCTCAGACACTCTCCAGAGGTAACAAACAATTGAAAAACCCCACCCACCAAATTAAAAAAAAAAAAGTGCAGTATTGTGAATATTTGATTACTTCAGCTACTATGCCGTTCTAAAAAATTAATTTTCCTGCAACTCATTCTGCAAAACCTTTTCTAGTATTTCCTAGCACCCTCTCCTCCTTCATTAAAGCCCTCTGGCAGCGGGTTTGTTCCAAGTCCCTCCTGGCAGAGGTGGGCAGGGGCAGGACTGAGACCCGGGGTCCCTGGCCCCGCTTGTAGGGCGCTGTCTGAGGGTGTGTGTCCCCTGTCCCTCCTGCAGGCTGGGGGGACCAGCTCATCTGGACGCAGACCTACGAGGAGGCGCTTTTCCGGGCCAAGCACAGGTACGCGCCCCGCCACACCGCGCCCACCCCGAGCCCCCTGCGCCTCCCCCGGTTCTAATGAGGGCTCTTCTTTTCCAGCCAGAAACCCCTCATGATTATCCACCACTTGGAAGAATGCCCACACAGCCAAGGTAATCCTTTTGCACTGGGGAGGGGAAAAAAAAAAATCTTGGTTTAAGTTTCTGAAAAATTGCTGCTTTAAAAAAAATCAGCCACTGTTCTGCTTAAACCGTATTGAAGCACAAGCATGGGGAGTGTTCTTCAGGTTACTGTACCACGAAGGTGTTTTCCAGTGTGTAGAAATAAAATAAAAATGGTAATTCAGTATTGTGTGATATAGAATAGAAAAATGAGCACAGGTCAGTAGGGTTTGACCTCTGACAAATCAGCAAAACCAGTAGCAAGATCAGTAGTGAGAAATAATAATTTGTTGGAAAGGACATATTCAGATCTCAGTATTATCAGTGACTGAGACTGAATCCAGCCAGGGAGTAAATGAATCCAGGCTGAAACTGAGATCTTGCAGGACTTCTGGTACCTGGGACTGCTCTTTTCCCAGTGTCTTTGAATTTATCTGAGGGACCTCCTTCCTGCAAGTCAATCCACATGGCATCCATCCATAGCTGCAGTAACTCCAGAAGGGATTTTGTACAAGCATTTAAACCCTTCCAAACATTTCAGTCTGAAGCCCTACATGCTGTACTATCAAGTGCCTTAAGAACTGGGGCCAGAAACCGCAACAGTAGAACAGGAGGTTTGAAGGGTGAAATGCTCAAATTCAAACCTAAGCAGATAAATTTGAAAGCCAGTCTGAAGGAAGTCTGAAGGAAGACGGGACATTTTGCATTATTATAATTACTCTTTAATTCAGACTATAAATGAGTGGATCATGTGCCAATGGAATGAACTGAAAATCTTTTTTTGCTGCAGTTGTAAACTGGAAATTCTTATTTTGTTTCATCAGTTTGTTTGAATTTTTTTTTTTTGGAGGACAATATATTTCAGGTTTAATTCAGGTCTTTTTAATTTTCTTTCCCATTTGTTTCTACTCTAGCCCTCAAGAAGGTCTTTGCTGAACACAAAGATATACAGAAACTGGCTGAAAAATTCATTCTCCTGAACCTTGTGGTAAGTTTCCCAGTTACACTTAATTAAGTGAAAGCGACAAAGTTCTGCTTTTAATTGTGGCTTCTCTAACTTGAGTTTAATAGCTAGGGTTGGCTAGGAAAATGGCCACTGCTGAAGCATAACAGATTTCATAGTAAGTCTTCTTCATTTGTAGCTACCATAAACTCGAAATGTGAGGGAATGTAAAGTTTAATAACAACATGAACTGTTGTAACCAATTTGCAATTCCAGCTGTTAAAAGACTGCATCCCAGACAGTGAATCTCTCAAACTGCAAAATGTATTATTTGAGCTGTATTTCATAACACAAAGTACAGGGAAGGAAAAAACTGTTTATGTAACATGCCCTCCTTGACTAGGAACCTTCTCTGTTTTCTTTAAGTATGAAACCACAGACAAGAATCTTGCACCTGATGGCCAGTACGTCCCTCGGGTTTTGTTCATAGGTGAGTACCTCAAGCACCAAAGCTGATCTCAGAACAGAGCCCCTGCTGCACCATGCATCTCAAATCCTCAGGCTGATTAGCAGGAATTTATTCCATGAGAAATAGAAAGGTTCTAGTTGGTTTTGTGGATCAAATATTGAACCAATACCAGCCAGCTTCACAGGTCCGGTATTCCTCCCTTGATGGCATGATGCCACAGTTGCTGGAATGGGTAGCTCATCCCGTTCCTATTAAACCTGCAAACACAATACTTAAAACTGAAATGTCAGTAACCCTGTAGAACAATCTTAGTCAGCGGAAGCAGATATGTCTCACAGAAACATTTAGGAAGCAAGCAGGAGTACAGAAACGTTTCTTTCTTTTTATTTCCTTCCGCTTGAAGGTTAACCTCTACAAATTCTCTCACCCTTTTTTTTTCCTCAGATCCTTCCCTGACTGTGAGAGCAGATATTACTGGAAGATACTCAAACCGACTCTACGCATATGAGCCCTCTGACATTTCATTGTGTAAGTAGAGTGTTCTGACACATTCTGAAGATATTCTGGGGGCAGTCACATTTTTCATGAGACAAGGAATAACACCAGGCATTACAGTTTCTCACAGTCAGTACTTGCTGAAAGATATTTAACCAGGATTAAAATTAAACAGGATGCTAGACTTAAACTCAGTGAGATGAAGAAAATTATGGCAGAGCCCTGGAGCCTTAAGCATCCATCTAGTTTTAAAAGCAAGCATACATCAGTAGGAACTTGCATAATTCAGCAGTGTTCACTACAAGCAACGGTGAGAACTCTCACACACGAGTCCTAACAGGCCAGGTCAGGAAACCTTCTGGGAGCAGGGAAAGATATTTGCTACAGCCCTCCCTCACTGCTGCACAGCTCCAGTCTCTGCCCATGCATTTACATTAATGAATGTTTTCAACAGTCAAAATTAAATCCATGACATTCACAAATTGCTTGGAAGAGTAAATGCATCTGAATCCCTATAGCAATAGGCATGTGATTAAAAGCTTTAATAATAATGACATTATCTCTGCAGCATTTTTGGTTGCTGGCAGAGGAAGTCGCAGCAAAAATAACATGCATGAATATTTCATTTCTAGTGTATTCAAACATGCAGAAAGCGCTGAAGCTCCTGAAGACTGAACTGTAAGGAGAACTGAAGACTGAACTGATGAAGAAAGCCCTTAAATATTATGAAGTCTTATCTTCCATCTCTTCTCCACACCTTGATACTGGTGAAGAGACTAAAATATTTTAGAGTGATATTTAGTGATGTGTAGTGATGGTTTCTATACATAAACACTACAGTTTTACATTAGCACTTTTGTACTGGGCAGCATTTTTAAAAGCTGGAGGCTTTTATTTTAAGGCGTACAGAAGAATACTGTATGATTCAACTGTAAAAATGATTTTTTAAAAAATAAATTCAAGTGTTTACATACAAAAAATTGCTGTTTTCTGTTTTTTTCTTTATCTTCATCTACCATTACTAGAAATAGTAAAATCACTGTGTTGCTTGAGACCACAGCTTGCATTTTACATTCAAGCGCTTTGGAAGGAAAAGGGCTGTTGTGGATTAATCCCAGCCAGCAGCCCAGCTCCACAGAGCCGCTCACTCTCTCACTCCACTCCAGTGGGATGGGAGAGAGAAGCAGAAGAGTGAGAAAACTCCTGGGTTTGGATAAAGACAAACTCACGGGTTTTGGTAAAGCAAAAGCTGTGTGCACAAGCAGGGCAAAACACAGGATTAATTCACTGCTTGCCATGGGCAGGCAGGTGTTCAGCCGCCTCCGGGAGAGCACGGCCCCACAACACACAGCAGTGACTTGGGAAGACAAACACCATCCCTCTAAATGTGCCCCCCTTCCTGCTTCTTCCCCCAGTCTGCATGGTGAGCGTGGCCTATCCCCTTACTCAGCTGGAGTCAGCTGTCTCACCTCTGTCGCCTCCTGACTTCTGCTGCAGCCCAGGTCTACTTGCTGACAGGGCAGTGTGAAGGAGCAGCAAGGACCTCTTCTCTGTGTGTCAGCAATCACAGAAAACCATCTTGTGTTATCAGCACCGTTGCGGCTGCAAATCCAAAGCACAGCACCACACAAGCTACTGTGAAGAGAATCAACTTCACCCGGCCAAACCTGGTAGAGGGAAGCAGCTTTTTATCTTCAGTTTCAGCAGCTAGCCTACTTTATCTCCAATTATTTTCTAATTACACCAGCCTATGTGGAGTTTTCACTATCAGCCCTTTCTTTACAGCTAAGATAACAAAACGTGGACGTTTTTCACAGAAAAGTATTTAGACTAGAGAATGGGGCTGTTTGCATATGGGGCTTGTTTTTCTTTTGACTTGGCTGCATTCTGAAGTGATTTAAGATAGAACTACTTCCCTTACAGCGTTCCTGCTTACACCAGATTTCAGTAAAGCCCTGAAATGATTAATAAAGTGATACTCCGTTGACTATGTGGCTGGTTTCATGATTGTGTTACAGCTTCTGATTGTTTATTTACAAGCCCAAAAGGGACAAGAGAAGTCAGAACTAAAATAAATGCTGCAGATGAACACTATGAGGGTACACATTACCTAAAGACTTACACAAAAAGGAGACTTTCAGCCCCAAATATCTGCTATCTCTGAACTCAGCAGCAGCATCAGTGAGAAACACTTTGGCCAGGACCGTGCCTTCCTTATTTTCTCAGCTCTTTGGCAATGACTGCATTCTTACCACTTCTATTACCATTACTGCCACTACCAATCATCATGAGAACTACGAAAGAGGCAAACACTCAGGAGGGCAGGACAGGTGAGGTAAACAAGGGTTTCAGCTCAAGGGAATCTCTCAGCAAAATCAGAAGGAAGGTACTTACTAACATATCTTTGGCAAACTATGCACACCCTACCTGCCAGAAAACCTCAAGAGGTACCTGCAAAGGGTCCCAGACATGCAATTCAGCATTCCTTCAGCACTTCAGTAAGATGTTACTCTCTACTGCAGCATCCAGAAGATAGAGGAAAAAGAGATGCAGCAGGGGGCAGAAATATTCTCTAGAATCACATATCAGTCAAAAAAGGCAAAAAACGTGATCACATCCTGTAGCAAAGGGACTGCAAAGGGACAGAGGGAGGCCGGAGCAGCTGGTCATCAGAATCATCTTTACCTCCTCGGCCCAAAGTACACTTGCTAGAGCTCTCTATGTGACATGAAACAAAGGCTGCCTGTTTTACAAAGCTGTTTCTACAATGCTATGAAGTAGCATTATTTTCTTAAGCAGATGTACTGATGCTACGTATAACATCCAGCAAATGGATATAAAGTGTAACTACAAGGGTCTACTAATCTACATGCCTAGATGCAAATACCCAAGTTAGTCCAGTCTTTAAGTATCAAGAAATTAGCTTCTGAAATTCTTTTTTTTGCACTAAAGGTTACGCTTTTCTCATTTACTCTTCACCTAACTAAATTTTCAAGAATCTTAATCCATAAACGGTCAACTTAATCCTGCTCTTTTAATCCTTTAAATATAGAATTTTTTTTAGGTTTACAGAGGCACCAAGTCAAGCTGAGATACCTAAAAAAAGCCTCTTTCCATTTCTTTGGAAATCCTGGGAAATCATTGCTGAAATACATTATGATTGTTATATAACCTGAAGTACACAGGATGGATATGGGAGTTTTAAGAATTCCGCTAGTGTTCAGACAATCTTCTAAATAATTAGGTCTAAAAACGATAATACAAGTTAAGAACACTAACACATTCCTATTCACTTGTCAGCTATAGCTTTTAAGGTACGTTTTTACAGATACACTTCAAGACAGACAAGCTCTCCCTTTTGTAATAATTACTTCCATGTGGAAGGTGGCAGATACTGTGCAGTAGTATCAGCACGTTAGTCAGTATCTGGATTCATTTTCTCACATAGGTGGAGAAGAATTGGATTTTATTGTTTTATAGCCAATTATTTTTATATGATAAAAATGTGTATGTGTTTTGAAGGAAGATATCTTTCCACATTTTTGCAGACTAACTAACTTGAAGAAAGCGTTTCAACAAACGAAGGCCAAAAGACATCTAATGTAAGCAGTAAGAATGTTCCAAGCTAAATCACTTGGTTACTTTGACACTGTGGTGGTGTAAGCATCTTCTAGAAAATCTGGTTACAATGAAGTCCAAATCTCAAGCAGTCAGGTGAAAATTAAAATGCATCTCTAGAAAACAAACAACAAAAACAACTTTGTGTGGTGCAAACGTTTTTCAAGAAGAGAAAGCAAGGACGTTCAATGACAAAACCCACCAAGAATAGGTAACTTTTTAAAGTGCTCTAGTTTGGCATGTCAGAACAGCACAGCATCTCTTGTATACTCACACGAGTCAGGCAACACTCTTCACCTCCAAAAAACAGTCAGACTCAATGTGTTTTATTATCCCCTTCAGAATCAGGTCTGGAAAGCAAATCCACACCTCCAATTGGGAATTTCAACATTTGTGCGGGTGGATGGGTTTGTTTAACCACAATCCCAAAGAGACAATGTATTTTTAATATGATAGAAAAACTTTAATCATTCCATACAATCCACTGATCTGTCTTTTCACTACTGAAACAAATTCACATTATAAGACATGAGAGTTTAGGAAGTGGTAATATTTTCAGTATTTCTGCATTAGTGCACACTTATACTCCAGTATAATCGATCATATTTATGAAACCAGATCCACCCAAAACTAAGCACTACAAAAACAATTAGGAAAAAAGTCAAAAGTGAAGCAGCTATGTAGTATTATTTTAAGCTTCATTAACCCTCTCCATGTGACAACTCCTTGGATTTATTACTGTAATGTACAAAACACAGAGCCTGTCTGCTAGGAAAATGAACTGTTCCTAAAGGTGGCCATGAGATCATCACTGTCCTCTTGTCACATACTGGGAATGGCTGGAGAGCAACTGAGGGAAACAGGACAGCAACTGGGAGAACAAAGCGCTGCATACATTTTATTAGACTTCAGGAGCCTGAAGACTCTTAAGGTGTTTCAGCACACGAGTGGGCTCTTACTGGGATCTCCAGGTATGTGCTCAAGCCAGACAGAGCAGCTGGGGAGGCACAGCAGCAGCTCCCAGAGCAGCTCCAGGAGAAGGTGCTGAACATGGATGCCAAAAACTCAGCTACACCTGAAGAGAAGCAGTTCTATAGCAAGTTCCTGACATCCCTCTACTTTCAGTTTCTGCTCTTCCCCTTCAAAACCTCAAGATAACTCCTTCTTCAGGAGCACTTGGCCCATCAAAGTCTGAAAGTGCTTTGGTGGGCATGTTTCAACCTCTTTTTGCCTCCTCTGCATGAGTAAGGAGGGATCTCCCTAGTACAGGGAGACTGTATGAGAACCTGCCTCTGCTTCCAGACTTCCTTTCCACCTTGCTCAGGTGCTGTATTCCTTGGCAGAGGGCCTTAATACTCTTCCCCTTTTCTTCCTGTAGAGCTGTCTTTCTGCCTACCTGCCTACCCTGCCAGCAGCAGCAACTGAGTGAAGAACGAATGAAGGAAAGGTGCAGTGCAGAACTGCAATTCGGTGTGATCGGAAACAAATGGAACAATTGTGCCCCTTGGGTGCTGTTCCAGCTGATGCACTGCTTGTGCTAGAGGCAGCAAGAGGGACCATGCTTTCCTTCAGCTCAGACAATACTTACTAAATGGATAACATACCATTCTAACTTGAATTCTTGGTTTTCAGAAAACAAACTACTGGAAACTATTTTTTTTGTTGCTGTTTTTCTTTTTTTTACACATCATTCAATCTCTCATGAAATCAAGATCTGGATGACAGAGAAATACACACTGCTGAGTTATTACAACAATGACTTTACACCATCTGAAAAAAATAGCTGTACAACAATTTTCCAGACATCAAGTTTCTTACATCAGAGATGACAGACAATGATTGTGCAAATACCAAACTTCATTCACTTGTCAAGGAAAAAAAGTTTCAAGTTAAGCAGTTGCAGATTACATTCTCCTGGTTTTCTTAATTCATTGTTCTCATAATGACAATATCCATTAACATTGTTTTTATTCTCAACAAAATTCTAAAGCTACCAGAAAACCAAAACAAACAGGGAAGAGGAGGGGTGAAGAACTACAGTAGTCATTAACATACACTTAATGTGCACTATAGAAAATAACATCTTTAACTTCTATTTTTCCTTAAGAGGAAAGTGGGAGACAAAAAGGTTTACTAGAATACATCCTAAAACCTAAGTAAACCATACCCAACCATCCACCATAAATTTTTATCATTTTAATGAGAATTCATGTGAATTTTTGTAATCAATGAATACAGCAGAAAACAGCTCTGGTGGTTACTTTACACCAGATAGCCCAGTAGTGCTATAAAACTCACTGTATAGAGTTCACCATAACATTTAACAAAGTCTTAACCAGCAGTTCAACTCTGCCCAGCTACTGAATGCACCCATCTACTTTAAGACAGAGATTCTTAGAAGAAAAATAGTGGAAATTAAATATGAAAACTACACACTTCTTATAGAACTTGAGTTTTATTTTGGGTACATGTAGAATACCTATTATGGAGAAATACCAAACTATGGAGTATTTTTAAGTAGACGGTGCAGAGAGAAGATTCAGTCCTTTATAAACTTATCAAATAAATGCACTAGGGTTTGCACGGGGATCCTTTTGGTTCCTGTATCTGTAAGTCAGCCAGACTCCCAGAATCTGAAAATAAAACCCAAAGATATTAATAAGCACAGGGTCTCCATCCCATTCTCGAGTTTTACAAAATTTGTTTTAAACATAGATTCAGGACAATGAATTTCCAGTATACAAGTTTAGGATGCTTTACTGTTGCTAAAATTGTACAACCACACTCCATCTTTCTTAATTAGAAAAAAGAATGCACCCTCTTGGAGAAAAATCATATCTAGCAACAGAGAGAAAAACAAAACAAAAAAACCAAAACTATAAACAAAAAAAGCCAAACCCATATTCACAATGCAGTAAAAAATTTCCCATTGTTATAACAAAAGTTAAATTATTCTTCTCCCCTTCTCAAATGATAAACCCTCATAAACCTGCTCTTAGTATAATGATAATAAAAAATCCTCTGAATTGTTTCATTTTATCATTACCACTTAACTATAAGGCTATTCTTGTGCATTTTCAAATCTTGCCATTCCCCCCAACTACCTTCCCCTCTCTCAACACCTTCGCATTTTTAGTTGAGATGGCTGAGCTCAGAGTGATTCTGCTTAAGTTGCCATATCTCTCTTGTTGCTGTCATATGTACGAACCTTCTAAAAACTGCACTAAGCAGCAGGAAGAGCATTTTCACATGCTCTACTCTGGGATTAGAAAAGATCTGTTCTGAGGATTTTTCTACTCCAATCAATAAAGCAAATTATGTATCATCATGGTAAGAAAGCAAAGAATCAAAAGACCTTTTTACTTTTAACCTACTGTTTAAAATACAGTTCACTCCTCATGCAACTATCTTTGCCCTACAGCTGGCACCAAAAAGAAAAATCCTCAAAGACCTTATGTGTGCTAGAGTGAGGAATAGGTGGGAAGAAGAGCGACTAAGGTAAAGCAACAGCACCCCTTTTATTACTGTTGGAGAATGGTACACTTGAACAATTAACTTTCCGAAAAGCTTAAACTTTACAGCACCACATTTTAGTGCTGAGGTTTGTTGTCTAAATAACAACGTTGCAAGAAAAGCCTTCCGACAGACTTAAGCAAGCTCATCGCTTTGGAAAATTTGGCCTAATTATTTGACTTCTGAGACTGGACTGCGGTTTCCTGTAATAAACCCCCTAAAATTGTATTTTACAAAACAAAGCTTTTTGAAGAGGTGCCCTCCGTGGGGGGGATGAGCATGAGTGGATGCGTGGGGCACGGGGTTTCTCTGTCCCTGTTCCCTGGTCATGTGTACCCCAAAATCCAGTCCCCTATTGGTCAGTTTGAATGTAGCCCGCGGGAGTCCTGTACTTAAGGGAGTGTTCACGGGACCCCGGGGGGGTTGTTCCAGACCTGTTCTGGGGGCAGGTCGCTGTCAGAGTCCCTGCCGGGCTCCGGCCATGTGCGGCCAGGGAGAATAAAATCTGAAAACATCTATCAAATAACGTCTCCTTGATTCTTCCACGGGCCAAGGCTGTCTCCCAGGAAAGGTTGCAGCCACCCCACTGCAACAGCTTATAAGGTGGGAAAAAGGACTCAACTTTCTAACCACCCACTCACCTCTGTGAAACTGAAGAAGAGTCCAATCCCTCCGACAAATCTCAGCACCATTCCAGAATATTCCTCCATTATCGGTGCACATGGTCTACAGTGGAGAGTTCTAAGACAATCCTGTAGCAGACACAGAGAATTGCTTTCCATTTTCTGATGACACTTCATTGTTTGAAAGCATCTAGTTTGCTCTAGAAGAGACTGCTACCCATGGATAAAACTCCAGCAGTCTTAAAAGACTCCAAGAGAGCAGGTATATGAATGACAGTTGAGTACAAGCTTTGCAGGGTGCCCTGTGATTGTCTTCCCAGTAAGTCAAGAGAAGAGCTTAGTATCACCGTAACAACTACATTACTCATTTGTTAAAATGTGACTTTTTTAACACTGCTTTCTGTGACTATGAAAACACTTTGACACTGCTTTCTGTGACTATGAAAAGAGTTGCACATTTTTGAACAAACACAGCGTGAAAAAGTTACGGTTTTTCACACTTGAAGAACTTACAGCAGCGCAGGTTTCATTCGGATAAAAAACTCTGAATCCACAGCAATTCAGATTTCTCTCAATATCTGTTCTTGCACTGTTGGTGTTACTCCATCCCACCTCTAGAAGTTCGCTCTAGAAGCCATAAGCAAATATGTATTACATTAATTGAACTGTTTTACTCTGCAAACCAATATACAAAATCAAGTTGATAATGCCCCAACTAAAGCCTTCAGATCTTGATGCTCAACAAGAGAATATAAATATATTAAAGAATGACTGGAGTGTCCAAAGAGTCCGTGCAGCTAATAAAAGAACAGCACCTAACAGCAGCACATTCATGGGTACAATTGATTTTCTTCCTTTGTTTTTGCTAATCCCAACAAGATCACTAGTAATGCCACATGCAAGTTATCTACTGGGACTGCCCAGGCTTTACACAAAAAGCACGCTCACATGCAAAAGCTGATTGTTTAGTCACTGTACCCTTACTCACTTCTCATGCGGTAAGAACTGGTCCCTGTACCACATGGAGATTGTTTTACTTCCACACATAACCACCTAATGTAGTTATGACCTTTCCAGTTACACAAGAACAATTCAGTGACTTTATGAAATTTACACCATGATTACTGTATATTTAATCAGCTTTTATGAAATTGCTGAACATGACACGTCTTCAAGAAATTGTGCTGCTACACCTGTGACCATAAAACTAGAAAGCTTAAAAGCTTAGGAAAAAACTAGGAAGCTTAAAAAACTTCCTTAAAAAACTAGGAAGCTTAAAAACAAATCAGTTAAAAAAAGAAGACATCTGAAAGTCATTTTAGGACCCAAATGTATTTCCTTCTAGCTACCAGAGCCAAGCACTGACCAAGATCTAGTCTTTAATAAATAGGGTAACGCTGATTTTCTTAAAATATGCTCTCCCCATTTTATGGAGGACTATATAAAAATACATGTGCCCTTGTACATACATATTTATAGTCCTATGCTATAAATTAACTGAGAAGTCAGGAAACTTTTCTTACCTGCTGTTCCTCATTTAGTGCCAAACAGGCACAGGAGACAGAAAACTGGACAATAAAGACTAGCAGAAGAATAATCATGTACTGGAAATAATAGTTAAGGATATACTCTCAAATTAATTTTGCTTTTATAACATATCCATCTAATGGTATTCCTTATTTCACTGGGTAACAGTAAGTCCTATAAAACAAAGGAACTATGGAAGCAAATTCTGACTGGATGTGGAAAAGATGACCTAAATAATGTTCCCAAAACCCAATCACCATATATTATCTCTTTTTGGCTACTACTACACATAGCTAGTATTTCCAGGTTAGGTACTTCTTGCCTAGCAAGAAAACATGAGCAGAGAGGTTAATAAAAAGAGCTTTCAGAGAAAAATCTCCAGCCACTTTCTCCAGCTTTAGGGACTCATGTCATTTCAGTATACTTCACCTAAATAAAGTAGTAGAGAAAATATTTTTCTGGGTATTGCATATTGCAGATTTTTTTTTTTCAAGGATACAGTGATGTAATTAATTACAAAAAATAAATTTAGCCTAGACTAAAAATAAAAAAAGGTAAGAGTTGCTC
>VYZQ01047492.1:0-14375 GCA_013400655.1 Mystacornis crossleyi | reverse complement strand
GGAAACAACATCGTGTACTTTCACATTCAATCACATTCGTTTTAGAGCCATCAATCTCATTTTCAAGTGCTATGTCCATAATACCAAGGCTCTATTTTCTCTCACTTGACAAAGTTGTCCACTGTCCAATTCCTTAAAACATCTGGAAATTCAGTGTGACCACAGATCCATGCTACTGGGCTCTGGCTGACAAACTATGTGAAAATGCTGTATCCAGTCAGGCAGATCCATGATTTGGATCAAAATCACGACTGGCTACTCCTACCTTGCCACTTGAAATCGTGGAAAATTGAGCCTTGCTTCAAAACTGAAATGGAGACTACAGATTTACTAACCACCCCAGAAACTGATTTAGTATTAAGTTTTTGACTCCTCCACAGGTTTACTGAAAGATGAAATTACGGTTATTCCCTCATATTCAGGTTTGGTATGGACTATCTGAACGAGAGGAATAACTTTCTATATATAGTTTTTTGGTGCCAGAATGCAAAACACTGAGTTAAAAGCAAACTACTACAAAAAGGAAAAATAACTTAAGCTGTTTTGAGAAGAGGTTTTACAAGTCTGTAAAATAATGTGAGGTTCATAGTGTTATGCAGTTTAGCCACTAGAAATGATTACTCAACAGTGCTTATTCCAGTGTTTTGAGATGAAAGGATTTAAATGCAGTATTTCTAAAACTGGAGCTGCTATGATTTTATAGTATAATGTACTTGAAACAAAATTAGTGACCCTAACCACTTCAAATGAACATGTACATTCTAAACATACAAGCTTTACCTACATGCAAAAAGGCCACATATTTCTGTTAAATAAAGGAAGAAGGACTCTCTATGGAGCTTCTGGATGTCACATTTTATTTTACTGAGACCACATTTCACAGCAGCAGAAGTCTCCCGAAGTAAACAGTATCATTCTTGGAAGACTGAAATACCTGTGAAACTTCATTTTAGTTATATGAATTTACTTACACAAAGCTAGCTTTGGTTAGTAACACTTCAAGTATTTGCTTGATGTATCTGCCAGAAATAGCTGAAATCACAGTCCAGTTTTTAGTGATTAGGGCAAATCCAGTATCCCATGGGAAGGTTGGAGAAATGGCCTGTTAGACTGAATGGCCACAGACCAGACTGCTGAACTTGAAGGGCAGTACTTGATGGCTCAGCACCCAGCTGGCAGCAGGTAAGCACCACCACAAAGGCTGATACTGGAGCCAGTATCACACAGTATCTTCATCAACAACCTGAATATAACACAAAATGAATTCTCAGAAAATTTGTGGATAATACTAAGCAAGGAAGAGTGGTTGACTCTCCAAAAAGAGATTTAACTCAGATATATCTTGATAAACTTGAGGAATAAGCCAACCTTAGGAACCTTGCAAAATAAGAAGTTGGGCTTCTGGGTGCTTGTGGAGCCTGGGATTGGAGCAGTTGAACAACAACCTTACTGAGATAGACAGGGAGATCAAACTGTTTGTCAGAGTGAATACAAGCCAGGAGTCAGCTCTCACTGCAAACAGGGAAATCAAGAGGAGTGCAATCAAAGGAAACACAACGCTGGTGAGACTGAAGCTCAAATACTGTGTTCTATTTCAAGTCCCCCAGGTGGAAAACAAATTTGAGAACCTGGTAAGAGTCAGTAGAACAGCCTGGAGCCTTGAGGATGAGAGGTTTGAGAAGAGGTGATGGATCTGGGTTTGTTCAGTACAACAAAGAGGCTGCCTCGGGATAATCACATAGTAACTAAAGCTGAAGGCACATTACATAAACATGGAGGCAAAGTCTTCTGGGTATCACAAGTAACAGCTTCGGATGTTCAGACCGGACATTAGAAAACACATGTGTAAGGTGGTTTGGTGCCTTACTCAGAGAGGTGATGATCTTTGCTCTCAGGGGTTTACAAGACTAAGTCACAGGTGGCAAGCCACTGTTATTCGTAATCCTGCTCTGAGCAGGTGCCTGGACTGATGAGCCCCAAAAACGCCTTCCAACCAAAACTCCCACACACCATAGCCTGCACTTTCACCATGCCAAGCCCTCCACACCAAAAATCAAAGTTTTAACAGGCAGAAAGGAGATGGGTTTTGCACTGACCAAGGACTTTTCTGCAGCATTTAGCTCACTACATAGCTTCTAAACCATCGATCAACAAAACACCTTCTTATAACCAGTAAGAAAGTCTCTCAATAAAAGAGCAACAAATGATTTTGAAGAAGTACTTACACGGCTTCAAGAACACGAGTACAAGTCTTGTTCTCAGAAGTGATTTAAAAAGTCACATTCACTTAAGGCATGTTCACATAAAAGCCAACAGGCATTAAGAGCAAAGAATTTACAATAACCTCAAACTGGAGTAATTTGTGTACAGAATGATGCTACAAGCACGCAGTCCACAAACGACAAAAACAATACAAAGCCATGGAAAGTGTATACATGTGGAGGGGTGACAGTATTTTATACTTAATATCTTCATTTACTATACATTATCTTCTCCATCAATTCAGACCCTAGCTACCTTACTTAAAAGGCACACACACAAATACAGGCTTAACATAATTCAATATATAAACTCATAATTTTGAAATTAAGTAAATGCTTTACCACAACAAACCTTTAGATAGCACAAATCCCAAGTGAAGATGAGTAGTTTTCCCTACGAGATAAGATTTATACTTTGGAGTTAAAAAAATGGGAAAAAAGAATCAAGCATATTGTCAGTAGACAAAGCATTACTTCAGTGTCAGTATCTATACTGGGAAAAAGGGAGTATTTAAGTTCAAGATCAGTGGAACAGATCAGACACCAGTTTAGGCGACTTCCCTTTTTTAAATACACATACATACACACATTTGAACTTCAGGGATGTTCCAAAAATAACAGTTTCTCTACCAAATCTCCTAATTTGCTCTCTTTTTTAAATCCAAGTTCTCTTGTGCACATAGGTGCTCATTTCCCTCATTCCTGTAATGGAAAAAGCATATTTCTCTCCACAAATACCACTTCTGCACTTATGTACAAGCTTATAGTCCACATTACAAAAAAGAAACAAAGATACTGACAAACTATTTCTCTATACAATGCCACTGAGAAACAATTCAAATGCTAAAACCACTTCCTCCTTCCTGCAACAGCAAGCCACCAGCAAATCTGCTGTCTTGACTAACTGGCAACTTTTCGGTATTTCAACTAGCTTGGACTGCTGGCCAGGCAGGAAGTCATTCGCAGAAGTTGGTATTCCCACTGCTTCTTTATCACCTCAGTACAAACAGGAGTTGGTAAAAACTTCATTTCAGAATTTAAATTTCAGGAACTACTGACTCACCATTCCCAGGTAAAGAGATTATATAGCATTTATACTTGTATCAACATGGGAAATATTTACAGAATAGCTGTCAGGGTAGATATGGAACAGGAACTAAACCCAGACAGATTACACAAGTGATGAAATACATCCTCCCTAACCTCTCTTTCTGCCTGCAAGTTCATATTCTACTACTTTTATGGGTGCTTTAAAATTTAAATGTCACATGACAAATATATTGAAGGTAGAGGTTTGCACCACTCTCCCCTTCAACTTAGCCAACCATTTCTGCACAGCCATAGAGAGTCTAGAAGACAATTCTGATTCCTGGCACTTCACTTAAAAACACCACATTAAAACAACAGGCGGTACATAGTGGTGCACCTTTAGCAAGCTAAAACAAAGCTGAATTGGTTTCTATCACAGCTGTAAGCTACTCAACCTGTAAGCAACTTCACTGCCTTACCGTACTACTCCAGCTTTGCTGAGAGCAAAGAAAAGCTCTGGGTACCCCCAGAGGATTTCTAACAGAAAGCAAAATCTTCCACCCTTACATGACTTACTTAAATGAAGAGTGGTCAGTAGTCTGATTACTGAACAGCCTTGAGACACAGAGTGTGGAACAAGCAATTGATGTGAAAGGCAGCATTCCTGGCTCTTATCACAAAATCCTGTTCTTTTGGTTTCAGGACTTGTAAAGAGTTATTCACATTATTGGCCATGTAGCAAACTATTTACACACTAAAATGTCAGTTAGATTTAACCCCTATTTAATACTCTCTGGTCCTTGGAAATGGAAGCTTTCTGCTGTGCACCAGGAACAATTATGTTCTAAAATGTTTACTTTTACCTGCGTGTTTGTTCATTGTTTTTTAAGAGGTTGTGAAATGTTTTCACAAAGCCTGGTGAGCCCACAGATCCTTCTTCCACACATCGTATCTCCTTCACCACGAAAACAAGAGTACAAAACCCCACAACTAACAATGTAAGCTACCAGGCTTCTACAGGGCATTCAAAGGGTTCTCAATAATTGCGCTGGTTTTAAAGTGCCCGTCTGCACCGCCAGGATGGCTGAAAAGATCAGCAGGATCAAAACACACCGTGTTCCATCTACCCTCCTCCTCCGTGCCCTGTTGTTCTCCTGCTCCTTCTCTAAGGACAGGCTGCCTTCTTAGCTCCAAATGTCACTGTGCCCCCTGCACAAGACAATGAGGAACCAAAACCCACTCCCAGCTGGTCTACGGACCCAGCACACATATCGAGTCTGACCTCTCCACCACAAACTGCTGTCACTCTGGCTATAAACTGACACACAGTATAGCCAAGGGCCTTCCCAAGCCCTGGCAAAACATCTTTAAAGATCGATTTGTACTTTTGCTGTACTCTTCTGTTTTCTCAAGCGTGAGCACAGAAACCTTCCCAAAATGCCAATGAAAACAAAACAGCCACAAGACTGATATGACCAACATTATCTTCCTTGACTAATAGCTGGGAGCTTCTGTTTTACCAGTTTGATTTACAGGTCAAGACTAGATAGCCCAGCTTATACTGCCATCTTCAAAATGTCCTTGAGAACAACAAAATGGCTCCAAGGCAACCCATCCCATTTGCTGAGCATCCAGTTGTGACAATGAGGTAAACCAGCACAGCACAGGCTGGTGCTGGGGCAAACTCTTGATGCTGCACACCTGAACGCTGACCAGAGCCTGTCAGACAGGGCAAAGAGCAGGTTATTTACTTCTTACAGCTGAAACCAAACTCAGAACAAACCAAAATGGTTCTCTGAGTTGCACTCAGAGATCACAGGCTCACTCACCAATGAGAAAGTTGCCACTTGAGGCAAGAACTGTGCTTCTCTAACTCCTGTCTGCTTGTACCTGGCTCTGGGTAGCCACTATACCAGTCAGGAAGTATCACAGAACGGGGAAGACACATTCCCTTTCCCTAAGAAAATCCAGATGTTCACCCTGCCTCTCACACCAAGTTTCCCCTATGCAGCAAAAAGATGAAGCAGACAGATTTGCATGGAAGATGCAACAGGGTCACTCCTCTTCATCAGGAACTCTGAAAGTAAGACAAACATTATTACAAAATATCTTATGAATTAAAAACCCTCTCAAAACCTTCACGGCCAGGTTGGATGAGGCTTTAAATAACTAGCCTAGTGGTACGTGTCCTTGTCCATGGCAGAGGGATTGGACTTACATGATTTTTAAGGTCCCTTCCAAACCAAACCTTTCTATGATACCAAGCACACACTGTCCAAATCTAAGAATTTCTATACTTATCTTTGTATGTTTCCATAATATAGGGAAAGCAAGTTTGATAAAGAGGGCATAAAGCAAAAATGCACTTTCAATAATTACAGCACCCAGAGAACAAGAAACACTGATAGGAAAAATAAAACAAAACAAGCCCAAAAAAACTCTTTTGAATACAATGCTTTGAAAATGGATGCAAAAACCAGGACACTTAATAGGCAATCAAAAAAAGAGGTTCAGAGGACAAAGTAATATGAAAAGTAAATTATTTTGATAAGGTACTTTGTAGTGTTACAAGTTAATGTGGATGCTTTTATGGAATAAGCTTTGTGCTATTAAAAAATACACACTCCTAATGGAAAAGGTACTTTATGTTTTACTTGAAATCAAATGGCTGCTCTAGGTTTAAGAAAAACAAAGCCTGCTAATAAAATAAAGTGAGATGTTTACATGCTGCCAACAAACATTACATGTTTCCTGCTGCAGCAGTAATTAAGTAACTGCTTGGGTGACAAAAACAGCACACACCACCCAAATGAACCATCAGTATTTTTTATAATTTGAATATTTAATCTTGTGGCTCACCTACCACTTCAACCTTTCACCACTAGTTAGGAACTTCCCTTTCCTCTCTGAAAATCAGATTTGAACAAAGATATCAACTGTTTGCACTTCAACACAATTATTGAAGATTTCCTTGGAAGGAACACTTGAGTTTTAAGTTACAAACACATCCCTGAATTTTGATTAATTCTGTGGACAGGCACTTTACACAGTTTGTATGAGTCTGCCACTTGATGAGAAATGTAAATATTACTGACTAAATAAATACTAAATAGGCCAGATACCCTAAATTAGTATTTTAAAGGTCCTTGTATTCAGTTCTTCCATGTAAGACTTTATTCTGACAATATACATCATTACATACCCAGTCAATAAATAGTCTCAATTATTTTTTTCTACTCTTCCTCTACCCATAAGGAACCATACCGAAGTCAGCAAGACTCAGCATAGATGCCAGAATTACTCATATAAAATAGGTCTATAAATAGACTCAGGGCCTAAGGATATTAACTTAGTCCAGAGAAGAACCAAAAGTCATCAGCAAAGTAGCATCTGAAAAGAACATTAAGTGAGCAATTAGGTTACTAGGTTTCTGGTTTCTTGCCTTAAACCAGTAACTGATTTATTACTGCCAGGACATGTATTTTTCTTGGTGTACTACTAAAAACTAGAAGAAGGCAGTACTAAAAGAAGAAAAAATAAATTAGGCTCCAATATAATATTCTGTATTGGAGTGTTTTAAAGAAAGGCAGAATATAAACTGAAACCTCCAATATAGAGTTCTCAGGGTTAATTTATTCCAAGCATGTGACAGACACATCAATGCCGGCTACAAAAACATCCAAGTGTTACCTACCCCTTCTTACCTCCACTACTCCCTTCTCACCACTTATTAGTTAATCAACACTATTTTAAAAGATGATTATTAGGTTATTGCTCCAACTGTCTTCTATACTTTTTTCCCAGCTGGGAGAAAGGAAGTCCATCATTCACTGTGCTGCTATAACCCTTGTATTTCAGGTTTCTGTCTAACCAAGGAACAGAGAAGCCCACACACTTTACTAAATCAACTCTACCAGGTCAACTAAGCACCTTAAGTGTTATTTTTCCAACTATTCATTTAAAAGCACTAAGTCTCGTAACCTGTCTATAATTAATAAACAATACTAGCAATGACAATTGGATATTCTTGTAACTAACATTTAAAGAAGTAATTCCTTCCCTTCAGCTAAAACCTAGTTCTGTATAGGTCAAATGACAGAAGATCAAGTGACATCCACAAAGCAAATTCTACTCAAGGAGACATCAGAGCAGAGATCAAGGTTGTAAATACACTGTACAGGTACCACAGACAGAACTACGTTAAGTCCAAAAGTTCAACCCACCCTTGCTGAGGCCAGATATGCCCAAAAGACCTACCAGACTCAGTACATCTGGTTAATATATGGCTATTTGGCCATAGAAATAAATGATGGAGTCTTTAGGAAGAAACCACCTGCTGTCCACATGACATTACAATGAGATTTGCGCATATATTATCTGAGAAAGATCCAGATTTCTCTCACTCTTCTGTCACTCAAGGAATAATAGCGAAAATAACAAAAGAAGTCTTGCATTAACTGAGAAGTGAAATTGGGATGGGATAATGCATCCATAACCCACCTTCTGGGAAAGGAAAATTCCACAAAAAGTCAGCCACCATGATCTTTTGGGGTCCCTTTCAACCTGAGCTATTTTATGATCTAACTTAGCTGCATCATGACACTCTACATACACTAAACTTACCTTCAACTACACATACCAAACGAGGCAATGCCAATCTGCTCCCCTCTGTTCTGGCTCGGTGTAGCCCAACAACACCAGACATCACAGGGATCCAGGCTGACTAGAACAGTGGGTAGGCTGGGCTGCCTAAGCATGCTCCAGACTTTTTCAGGGACATATTTCACTTCTCAAGCTCCTCCAGGGACGGAGACCAAGTAATAGTGCAGCCTCTCCTATATAAAGGTTTCTCTTCTGCTCTTTTCTGAGAGGGAGGGCGGGGAGTGGAGGGTCACCTCGTACACCAAAGAATATAACAACAATCAACTCTGGCTTCAGCACAGGCGCTTCCACACCCCTTCGTGCTCCGTCGTGGTGAGCACCATCCAGGCCCAGGAACTGCCAGCTACGGGAACTGTTTGTTCTGATGAGCAGCGTCAGACCCGCCTGTTCTCCCGTCCTGCCTTCAGCCGAGACCGGGCAGTGCTTTTGGAAAAGCACGGATACAACTGCCCACAAGCACTGGCTGACCCCAATTTCAGTGTGCTGAAAGTCACCCCCAAGCACAATTATTAACTTGAAACATTAGGGGACATTCTACCTCTCTAGATGTGCTGTGAAAGGAAGCCATTACACTTACTCCTGTTTCTTGCTATTTCTGTATCCTTCAAAAATAGATAGCGAGGAAAAACAACCCCATAGCTACACCACAATTGAAGATTTTATTGCTCTCTGTTGAAAACAAGCACTCCAAAATGCTGGAACAAAATCAGGCACCTGCCTGGAGCTCCCTAGCAAAGTCATTTATTTCAGCTTAACATCCTACGTTTCCTCCCCCCTCACGTATGTTCCCATCACCCGAGGCAGCCCGACTCTGTAACTCCCTGGGCCATTCCAGGGAACACCGGCGGTTGCTCGTCACTGACCGAACTGCACTTACTGGGCGCTGCTCCTTGGCTGAGGAATAACAAAACAAACCCTTCCCCGCTTCACGCCTGGATTGGTGCAGCGCCCTTTCCAGACGAAGAAAAGGGCACCGGCGGGCCGGGCCCGCTCCTTCCAGGAGATGAGACACCGCCGCCGCCCCGGGCGGGCAGCGCTCCCGGGCCGCCCTGGATTTTGATCCCGAGGAGCCACGTCCGCGCGGTGACAAAGCTCGGCCTAAGCGCTGTCACCTCCTCACCGCTCCCACCCCATCCTCCCGAGCCGGAAGCCGCGACCGCCCGGCGGCCGCAGCGCGGAGCCCCCCCACCCCGGCAGCCACAGCCCGCCGGCAGAAGCGCAGCGAAGCGCAGCAAAGCGCAGCAAAGCGCAGCGAGCCCGGCCACCTCCCCTCCCCACCCGGCGGCAGGAACAGCGGGGCGAAGCGGAGCCCGCGGCCGCGGCCGGGCCGAGCGCGGCGGGCACGCACCGTGTAGAGCAGGTTGAGGGCGCACAGGCAGTTCTTGGAGCAGGCGAAGCCGCCGCACGCCATCGCTCCGCCACCGCCGCCCCGCGCGGCAGCCGCTCCGCCAGGAGGCCGCGGCCCCGCCCCCGGCCGCGCGCGGGTGCGGCCGCAGCAGGTGAGCGGCGCCCGCTGATTGGTCGCCGCGGGGCGCAAAGGTAAATGTATGCAAATGAGGGCGGTGACGTTGGCGCCGTCGGCCGCTATCCGGCGGCTCGCGCCGGGCAGGCGGGTCCCGTTCCCCGGTGCCCGCTGCTGTGAGGGCACGAGCGCCCTTCCCCGCTCGCCCCTCCCCGCTCGCCCCTCCCCGCTCTTGTGAGGACACCAGCCCCGCTCTNCATCCTACGTTTCCTCCCCCCTCACGTATGTTCCCATCACCCGAGGCAGCCCGACTCTGTAACTCCCTGGGCCATTCGAGGGAACACCGTCGGTTGCTCGTCACTGACCGAACTGCACTTACTGGGCGCTGCTCCTTGGCTGAGGAATAACAAAACAAACCCTTCCCCGCTTCACGCCTGGATTGGTGCAGCGCCCTTTCCAGACGAAGAAAAGGGCACCGGCGGGCCGGGCCCGCTCCTTCCAGGAGATGAGACACCGCCGCCGCCCCGGGCGGGCAGCGCTCCCGGGCCGCCCTGGATTTTGATCCCGAGGAGCCACGTCCGCGCGGTGACAAAGCTCGGCCTAAGCGCTGTCACCTCCTCACCGCTCCCACCCCATCCTCCCGAGCCGGAAGCCGCGACCGCCCGGCGGCCGCAGCGCGGAGCCCCCCCACCCCGGCAGCCACAGCCCGCCGGCAGAAGCGCAGCGAAGCGCAGCAAAGCGCAGCAAAGCGCAGCGAGCCCGGCCACCTCCCCTCCCCACCCGGCGGCAGGAACAGCGGGGCGAAGCGGAGCCCGCGGCCGCGGCCGGGCCGAGCGCGGCGGGCACGCACCGTGTAGAGCAGGTTGAGGGCGCACAGGCAGTTCTTGGAGCAGGCGAAGCCGCCGCACGCCATCGCTCCGCCACCGCCGCCCCGCGCGGCAGCCGCTCCGCCAGGAGGCCGCGGCCCCGCCCCCGGCCGCGCGCGGGTGCGGCCGCAGCAGGTGAGCGGCGCCCGCTGATTGGTCGCCGCGGGGCGCAAAGGTAAATGTATGCAAATGAGGGCGGTGACGTTGGCGCCGTCGGCCGCTATCCGGCGGCTCGCGCCGGGCAGGCGGGTCCCGTTCCCCGGTGCCCGCTGCTGTGAGGGCACGAGCGCCCTTCCCCGCTCGCCCTTCCCCGCTCGCCCTTCCCCGCTCTTGTGAGGACACCAGCCCCGTTCCCCGTTCTCCGCTGCTGTGACGACACGAGCCCGGGCCTCGCCCCTGCGCACCGGGACCCCGCTGTCGCACCGTTCTGTTCCCCGCACGAGCCGGTGACGGCGCGTCCCTGTAATCCATAGCCTGTGTAATCCCAAGGAAACATCCAGGGATTTACTTGTACAGAAAGCATTCCGAGTGCTGGTAGTTTAATCAGCGCTTNCCGCCGCCGCCCCGGGCGGGCAGCGCTCCCGGGCCGCCCTGGATTTTGATCCCGAGGAGCCACGTCCGCGCGGTGACAAAGCTCGGCCTAAGCGCTGTCACCTCCTCACCGCTCCCACCCCATCCTCCCGAGCCGGAAGCCGCGACCGCCCGGCGGCCGCAGCGCGGAGCCCCCCCACCCCGGCAGCCACAGCCCGCCGGCAGAAGCGCAGCGAAGCGCANGGGCGCCGCCGGCGCGCACCCCCCCCACCCCGGCAGCCACAGCCCGCCGGCAGAAGCGCAGCGAAGCGCAGCAAAGCGCAGCAAAGCGCAGCGAGCCCGGCCACCTCCCCTCCCCACCCGGCGGCAGGAACAGCGGGGCGAAGCGGAGCCCGCGGCCGCGGCCGGGCCGAGCGCGGCGGGCACGCACCGTGTAGAGCAGGTTGAGGGCGCACAGGCAGTTCTTGGAGCAGGCGAAGCCGCCGCACGCCATCGCTCCGCCACCGCCGCCCCGCGCGGCAGCCGCTCCGCCAGGAGGCNTTTTTAAAAAATAAATTTAGCATTCCTAATGTGCCTCCTTACATATCTGTATATTTCCTTAGCTTGAGGGTTAATTATTTTCAAGTACAATTATTCTGCTTTACAAAACCCTCCACCTGTATGGATAATTTCCTGATATTCGGTACCTAGTTTTTAGTAAATGTTCATACTTGGCTTGAATGGTGTCCTGGTTCGCTAGAACCATCCCAAATGCTGTTTTCACAGTCCCCGTGGGCTGCACTCTGCCGAATGATGCTTTATAATGAATACAACAGAGCTAATATCTGCCAGCTATTCCAGTGTGGACATGTGTTGTGGGATTAGCGTCCAAGGTAGTTTCTTATCTTTTTTGCTGGGCTTCACAAAGAGACAAGGACTCACTTGTTCCACCCTCGGGATGTCTGTAAGGGTATGTGGCACAGTAGTTTTACTTTATCAGGGTTTGATGCCGGCGAAGTTGTGATGGTCAGTTTCTAGCAAGCAAAGGAAGCTGCATCTACTTTCTGATGAATTCATGACAATTCTTAATAGGAACTTGTCATCAGAAACAGTTCAGGGAGGAAATTCCAAAAGCATTTTGTTTTCTGTAATTTGGCTGGTTTTCATCTGCTAAGGGAAGCCCCAGCAGGCGAATAATTCTTGCCAGCAGTGAGATGTTGAACAGCAGCACGCTTTGTCTTTCCTAGTCTGTCATTCAGATCTTTTCCTTTTATTTTTAAACATCTATTTTTTCCATGCGCTTTGGTATTTTGCTAGACTTCTCAATTAAATATAATACGCTTTTTATTCTCATGCAATAACAAAAACTCGTGGCTTTTCTACTGATGTACATTTACCTCTCAGCTGCTAGATAGGCAACAAATTAAAATTCTCCAATACTTGTGACCACAAATTAAATCTGAATGCTCAACATCCAATTCAAAACAATGCTGAAGCTTTATGTTTGTTTGTTTCTAAACTTGACATCCCTGCTGGAGCTTTATGAAATGACAGAAAGAGTTAAAAATCTATTGGTTTTTTTCCCCCTGATAATTAAACTGACTTAATGTTTGTGTGGCTAATTTGGCCTATTGGGAATGCAGATTTACTGACTGGAGCTACTGCCTTTACTGGGCCATGTTTCTGATCTTTTGGGCCCAGCTCTGGCAGAGCATAAACCCAGTATAAAGTCACTTGTTTCAGTGCAGTTTTACTAGCAGCTTATAATTTTATTGTAAATACTGGTTTCAGAAATTGTCCACTTGATAGGAAAGTGTATTTTGGATGTATGCCCTTTCCTGAACACAAGCAGCCATCAGCATATCAAATGTTTTTGTTGGATTTTGTTGCAAATGCTAACATCTAAAGTTACTGTGCCATTGTTGCTTTGGCTATAGTGCTGAATTATTCAATATGATCATCCACTGCCCTTCTTTTTAGAAGATCTCTTTCACTATTAATTATTAAAAGCTGTACCTCCACTTTCTTAATTAATGCTGGTGTTTCTCATTAAGGGACCCAGCTCCTACAGCCTGTTGTGGGTGGGAAGTACCTTTTACATGTTCACTGCTTCACGTTCAGGTAGGCATCTAACCATGTCTGACCAACATGGTTCATAGCCACCCCTGACCACAAACTCTGGGGCATATTTCAGCTGATGTAAGCACTTAAAGGCTCCAATTAAGTGAATAGATCTATGACAAATGTAGCAGGGGTCCTTCCCCCACCCCCCTTCCAATTTTGTTTGCAAGCTGTAGTAAAAACTTGGAATAATATGGTTTGGATTTAAAATAACCCTTTTGCTGATACAGCAGTCGGCTGTGCTGACGTCTGTAATTTCTGGTGGTGGTCAGGAGTGTGTCTGTGCTCCCATTTCACATCAGGCTTCAGCACTTAGCTTGTATTCTGGCTAGAACTAAACTGGCTCAGTTCTTTTAGCTGGTTAATTATAACTTAATAGTTATGAAAAGACTCTCCTGCAGCTGGAGGGAAATAATTTCTGGGAAAATATACATAGTGATACTTTGATTTTTTTTTTAAGATTGTTTTAAGTAGCTGGTCCAAGTGAGGATCCGAGGTATTTGTCTTCTGAGCCTTTGTCTCAATAGGGGATAAATTCTGCCCTCCCATCTGTTAGACAGATCCAGAGCTGCCAGACATAACCAAGAGCAGAATACGCCTTTTCCTTTTCTTTCCTCTCTTTTTTGTCTTTCTGGTGCTTATTCTCCACTTCCTTGCACAGTCTTTGTTCTCCTACCCTTCTATGATGTGTTTCAATGCCATTGCTGGCAACAGGAGGAGCTACAAACAGTGTGAATTAGTTTTTCTTTCATGGGAAACTGCAGTGAGGGGAGAGTACACTGGGCACTTGTAATGCTGCTGACGTGCACTCACAAGACAGTACAAAAAGTAAATGCTTCTGCAAAGGGAGAGGGGAGTGGAAACACAGAGTTACTGATGTTCAATTCTGGCACATTTCTTACTAGTCTGAAAAGCTTAAAATGAAGCTGTTTGGGTAGTTTACTCTTCATTTCCCAGTAAACTCCATCAGCTGGATTGTTTTCCAGAGGATCACTGCATGAAGCCTTTTACTGTAACACACTAAATGAAAAATCAGCTTATAGGCAGATTTCTTCTGTTTCTGTAGGCTGTGAACCCACAAGGGTACTGCTGGCTTCTGTTACCTATTATGTGCCTGAAATCTAAAGGTCTGTGTCACTTCTGAGGCACAAATTTGAAAAGTGAAGGGTCAAGTATTTACAAAGTTCTCCTAAAGTATATACTATTGTCTTAAAATTTAGACAGTGTGACCTTTTTTGTTACTCTCTACTATTACGGAGCGTCTAAAATATTGTGAGTGAAACATTGTTTGCAGAAATTGATTTGTATCGCTTTATTTTTCCCAGGTTTACAATAAGTCGCTGACAGCACTTTAGGTATTTCATTTCACTCTTTGTCTTGTAAGGTCATTTTTCTTCCCTTCATTTGTATAAAGTCTCTCATGCACATAAAAATCAGGGAGAGGGAAAATCGGGTTAAAGAAAG
>VYZQ01047486.1:51690-74033 GCA_013400655.1 Mystacornis crossleyi | reverse complement strand
TTTTTTTTTTCATTAATAGCCACTTCCATTCTGACCTCAATGCCATTTCTTCCACATGGAAACTACAGGTGGCAGATTTCATTCAGAACCAAATCCTGAAGTGTAGAGCCAAAATCTGAACTAATTCTCTGCCAAGGAGTAAGCTTGATGTCGGTGAAGCTGCTGTGTTACAAACACAAGAATTACCTCCCCGGGGACCACGCAGACAACATTTCCTCAGGCTGGTGACCACTGGCACTGAGCAAGAACCAAGGACAGACTTGGAGCCCTCCAGGCCTTGCCCCACACTCGTTCCACGACTAAACCCAGCACCGAGTTCCAGAGCACCATTAGCAGAAGTAAAGGAATAATGACATTTCAGGAGCAAAGGCCACGGCATCTTCTCTATTTGCAGAGAGTATCAATCTCTAATTTTAGGTCTCTACTTGTGGGGTCCAAATGAGGTAATTAAGTACTTTGTGAAATCTCCAGACTTTGAATCAAAGAACCTACACAGAAACCTGGTCTTCTCTCCAAGCCAGTGTTACATACTTCTGAAAATACTTCCCACTTTGTTGGTGGCTAATCAATGACAGTGACATTAAAGTTACCTTGAAAAGAGTGAATAATTATTTAGATTTTTTTTTTCCTGGTGAAACAAAGAATTTTGTGAGTCCCAGAGAAGTTTTCCACTCCCCATGTTCTTGGCTTTTTGACTGGACCACTGTGAACTCCTGCATTTTTTAACTATTCAAAGAATAGAAAGTAAAAATCCTCTTTAATTTCCTCTTTATGCATCCAACTGAAATTTGAGCATTGTGTTTTCCTGGAAGCCAGGGAGCTGTATCTGAGCCCAACCCCTCCCTCCCTTACATAACTGACAGATTTACAGTGCAAACCAAAGGCAGGATTGCAGTTTGTGGAGAAAGATTCTGTTCTTATTGAAGCAAAACCTCCCCAAAATTCCACTGACTGATCAGCGATTGGTTGCTCTTCTCTGGTCTGTGCAGATGTATTGGCTGAGGATGGGCAATATGTTTTAAAAATTAACATACTCTTGCTTTGGCATGGCTCTCTATTTCATCCACAGTAGATGAATGTTGGTTGCAAACTTTAATGTTGGTTTTTTCATGCATATTTTTCTCGTATTCTCGAACATCATCCATAGTCATATCTGTAAAAAGTTCAAAATTGTTGGCATTTTCCATTGATTCAGTGCAAACTTCATTTTTTTTCCCTAAGGAGAAGGTTCTAGGAACACAAAGTCTTTCAGCAGAAGCCAACAAAGGATTTTTTAAAAAGCAAGGAGCAACTATCTTTATGAAAATTGCCTCATAAAGGTAGTTGTGTCAGCCAAGGAAGGTGCAAGGTTAAGTCAAAGGGAGTCAGAGAACAGGAAGGAGTGGAAATTGTTGAGGAGTATCTGTGTAATGTAAGGTAGGCAGGAAGTACTGAAGTGCAGGCCTTGGCAAAGGCCAGGATCTTCTAAAGACATTTTAGAAGATCCTTTGGAAGAAAGGATAGATACAGAAATATAATAAATATTTACTTACCTTTCCAGGACTTGTAAAAAGAGTTTTTGTTAACTTTGCACTGCACATCTCATAACCAGCAAAACTCTTAGTGTTAGAGCCCACACCAGTTTAGATTCCAGAAACTAACACACTGGTAAGTGAATTAATAGTGCCTGTGTTAATGGTGGTGTAGCCCCAAGCAATTGAATGAATTCTAAGAATTAGAAATATCCCTGAAATCAGACTGATCCCACCAGCAGGGCCACTGACCACTGCCCAGCCCGGCTGGGGGTGTCCACCCAGCACAGTCTGTCAGGGGCTGTGCAACACCAGGCAATGGTCACACACTTCACAGGATTTGTCATCAACCACAACTCCAGTAAAAACATAAAGAATCCAGTAATGGACTTGTGACCTGACTCCTGTGAGTATTGCCATGCTTTCCATAAATCCACGGGGGGTAAGGAGTCAGAACAGGAGCGGTGTCAGAGTTCGGTCTGTTCTTTACGATGCTTTGGGAACTTCAGAGCCTCGTAAAAACAGCCATCAGCTTTTCACTCAAAACACTTAGAGAGCAGTTTATTAGCACAGTCTGCTTGCAAATGGGTGCCCCTTTGGTCATGCACTGTGATCTGCTCCTGAGACTCCCATTTTTCTCAAGTTTATGATGTGCCACTGGGATTTGGGAATTCTTGTATCACACCACTCCTTGTTCTGTGCTATGAGGCTCCTGCTGCATTTTACAAGGCAGCTTTTAAGGCAAGATACAACTTTAGCTGTTACAGTGGCAGCACAAAGTCATAATTCATCAGTAAAAAGAAATGCAGTCTAAAATTTTGATCAAAAGGAAACATGGAATACCACTAACTTGTACTCTTTCAGTCTTTTACTGTTATCTGGAATGAGAAACAAGCTCAGAAGCTGTGTCAGTAACATGCTGGGATGCACTTTGCCAAGCAGAGAACATGCTCTTTATTAGTAAGTAGCACTGAGAAAATAGAATTTCTTAATAATAAAACTAAATACAGTTTAGTAGATTAAATGACAAAACACTTCATACTTACAGAGTCAGTAACAGCAATCAGTCATTAACGTAACACATTGTTTATTACACTGATTATTTGATTCAGTTTAGCTGACTACCATCATCTCCAGGTCTCTTAAACTTTCTTCCTAAAAGGTGTTAATAGGCACTTAAAAATGATATTTTTGATGCTATATACTGAGTCTTTCTTCATATCTATTTTATTAAGCCCGGATTTTTTAGATTTTGTACTTAGGCTGATAATTGAGCTCTTAAAAGTTCACTATATTAGTTAGCAAAAAGTCTTACTCTGACAGGAAAAATCCACAAGATAATTGTGTATCACAATATTTCATTTGTGGAAAGAGTATTTTCCACAGGGTGATTTCAGACTCAGGAGGGGAAAATCTATTGTGAAATGTTGTTGAGCTAAACCTGTTTGGTATGTTTAACTTCAGGGCTACTCATTTGCCATCATTATCAGTAACTCTGCTAAAGTGCAGCTGACACTTTGCTCCTCAGTAACATTCTCCATCTCTCACTGTATAGATATTTTGGGTAGACTGGGAGCAAATTTATGGGCTCAATTTTTACATGAAGTCAGGCTGTTTCATTTAAAGTTACTGGTTTCTCCGACTTGGTACAGGAAACAGAATGGTTGCTCTACTGCAGGGAAAAAAAGAAACAAATCTAAAAAAAAAAAAATGGCTCTGAAGAACTCCCTCTCACTGGATATAAAATTCTCTTACTTGCTTACAGCTATCCCAATAGAAAAGGTATTTTTAGCAGTTTCAGTATTTTTAGGACCATTACAGCACAAGATTTTCATGCAGTATTAAATTTATAGGAACACTGTGATTTCAAAAGCAATTTTTTCTCTATTTCCAAACAATGAGCCCAGTGAGTTTGTGGTTAAATTCCAGTGCAGGACTGTGACACCTCTGAGATGTGTTTGCAGCAGTGACTGTTCCTGAGCAATGCAGAATGGTTCTGAGCTCTGATGAGAGAGGTGTCACTCACCAATGAAATGCCCAAATTGGTGTTTCCTGAAGCTTGAGGAGGGTCTAGATAAACATTTAAACATATTCCCAAATTCCTATTACATGTTACAGGACTGTCTCAGAACCTGTTTTAAGAGTATCCGTGATTATGGATATGTCTTACAGAAAATAAATGTAAAAGGTACAAACTCAGTGAGCTCATTTTATACAATGCCATTGGCTGACATTCAGATTACTTTGTCCTACTGGAAGTGCCCATATTCCCACAGCTGGCTCCTGGATTCCCAATGCTTTCTGCATGCAGCTGCTCCTGAATCAGACCCCGTAGGATTTATGCTTATGTACATCTTTTTTCAGAAAAGCTCCATCTTTCCTTTGTTGCAATCCATATCAATAACTTAAAACTTTCCTAAAAAGCTGGAAATGTGTTGGATCAGAGGCCTTAGGAGTTTGCAGCATGGAAACGACTGCAAGTGAAGGCAGCCTTAAGAAGCAGCTTTATTCAAACCTGCCCGAGGTTCTCCACACAGATGACTCCTGCCTGCCTGCAGGGCAGGGTGAGGGCACTGGTGCAGGTGCACTGACACGCCAGGCTGGAAAGGCATCCCTGGGTGCTGCCCACTGCCTAAATCCAGCATCCCTGCAGGTGTCCAGGGCCACGTTAGATGGGGCTTGGAGCAAGCCGGCCTAGGGGAAGGTGTCCCTGCCCACGGCAGAAGGGTGGAAGGAGATGATCTTTAACACGGTTCCACCTCCTCCAGGAACAACTCCCACTAGGACCTGCTGAGCCATGAAAGCAAATGGAAACCTGCTGTTAACTGTCTCAGGCTTTGCATCAGCCCTTCGGAAGGGGCTGACTGGAGGACACTCACCATACCACTCATCCACCCAGGCAAACGCCTGCCGGTGACCGATCAGGAGGATGTCTCTGACCACCTGCAGACAAGGAAAGGGTTAAAGGCCTCAGCAGCAACAAAACATCTCAGCCATGTCTTTCAACAGGATTGAAAGTGAGAAACCCTCTGACAGTTCTGTGTCTGAAAAGGCATGCTGGCTCTCAAGGGCTCCTAGTCCAGCTTCCCACTGGCAGTAGATGGAATGTAACATTGAATCGTGGCTTTGACTAGCATGGGAATCCATTTGGGAATGTGTACAGAATGCACTAATCTTTGGCCAATTAGACATTCTGGATCTCTTCCTTTCCTTTCTCAGTTTTTCAAACATGTAGAATGTTAATACTGTGAAAAATTTTATCACTTGGCAGTTATGCTATTCATTAATTGATTTTTTTAGTAGACTGATTGGAAAACTTTCCCACTATCTGTTTCTAAGGAATTCTGCACCTCACTTCTGTGTGTATGGGACTCCTGTGTACCCAGAAATACTTCAGGTCACATGCTGGTCACAGCACTGAAAATGTTATTGATAGCTTCTCTCAACCTTAGGCCTGAGCAGCTCTGGGCTTTGTCAAGTTTGTACCTGGAGTGAAGTCCTGGGCTCTGCTTCAGACCTTTCTGACCTTGTGAGAGGTCTGAACAGGCTGGCCCGAGCTCCCAGGCTTCTCCACAGCCACAGCCACATTCCTGTGAGCGCTCGAGTTCTGCTTGTGAGAAGGATAACAAACAGCTCCTGTTTCACTGACCTTGTGTACAAACTGCTCTACTCTGGTTTGAAGTCCCCAGACTTCAAATTTCACAGTCACAAGTTTGTAGGAACACATAATTGGCTGATGAGTGTCTCTCCAGCCTTCTTTCAGTTGGCCTCTCCCAGTTTTCTGTGACTTGAAATATTTGGGATCCTGCAAAACAAAGAAAATATACAGGGAAATGCAGGAGGGGAAGTCGTGTTTGTCAGTTTGCTAAAGCAAAAGTTTTGATAAGACATAAAATATTAAAACATGCCAATAAACATTACAGAAAAGTAATAGGAAATTGACTTTTAATGTGCACTAGGATATCCTAAAATCCAAGCCTGGCAGTGAATCGATGGCAGCATATTCTTGGAGCTGCACTGCCAGTCATATCATCCAGGACATCTTCTGCTGTAAGAAAATCTGTTATTGCAAGTCATTACAGTGCAGTGCCCTCCAAGGGTTATTTTGAAAAAAAAAAGTGGCTTCTTCAGAGCCTGCTTTACCACTACCCCTCAGTGTGAATTGCTTGTACTTTCTACCCAGGCCTGCCTTCCTAAAATCATGTCCAGTTGGAGCTTTGACACTTCAACACTGACCCTGACAAAGCCATTTTCAGTTTGAAGTGAACTTGTACAATCTAAGATAAGTAGGAAACTCCTGCAGTTTAGCCATCCCTGGTTATAACTGAGTTATGAGCAAACACTGAGTAATCCCAACTCTGCTTCTCTTTCAGGAACTGGGAAATCAAAGAAACGACAACACTGAAATTACAACCTAATTTCATAAAACAATTAAAGGCATTAGTTCATCTTTTTAAAGTTTACTTTCATCTGTACATGGTACAGTTTTATCTATGAAAGTGTTATTTTCCATATTGGTGTAATTTCCCTTTATGTCCAATCCTGCTAATTATATCTTGTAAATAGAAATAATTTACAGTTAAGCACTGATTGTCAGAACTTGAAAATTATGTCATTTCAGAAAATTCATAGTGGAGCTTCTAAAATCTGTCCTGAAGAGAAACCACCAGTGCTCAGCTGTGTTCTTTCCCCAGTGCTGAGGTCTGGGAAGATCCTTTGTTACAAAAGCAGTCAAACATATACTTAAAGGGTGCTTAAATTATGTATTAAATAGATGACAATCAGGAGAAAAACCACAAAAATTTGATAACTACTCTGATCTTAATTTTGTTTCATTCAGTGTGAGCTTATGCATCATCCAGCATTCCTGTTTCCTACTGTTCAGTTATCTCTTGGCTTCTGGTTTTATCAGAAACTGAAGCTCTGCCATTACAGCTCCTCCACAAAGCTCTAATGAGGTGATAGCCTTTCCTCCCTGTGAAAGTCACTGCTTTTATTGCTGACACAGGCTTTGCAAAGGGGAGACTTTGAGCTCACAGTATAATAAGGTTTCAATGTTAAATCACCACAAAAACAATTCAGCATTATCATTTATCAGAGCAACACCCCCCTGTACAGCACAGCTCATGGTCACAGGCTGCTGCCAATCTTCTCATCCAACAAAGCTCAAACACAGATGGATCTACATATCTTCTGGTTGAAAGAGTTGTTTAATAATTGATCATTGCCTGAAGCAATCAATAAAATAATAATACTAATAAAAAGAAAAAAAGGAAAGAAGGCATAATATTCAGAAAGAAGTAACATTCTTGTAGGAGGTTCCTTGAAAAAAGAAATAATTACAGAAAATATTATTTCAAATATACCTGCAAAGTATTTCAGTGTGAAATAAGAATCTCTAAAAAAGAAAATAGTTTCCTATAAGTCAGGGTCTGCTATTTCTTCACATCACACAGTGCTGGTGTGATGGAGCCATTGCCTTGATTCAGCATTTCAGATACACACTTTAATAATTCTGAGTGTTGTACTTTATAGCCCTTCAGAGATAACCAGATCTATAATGGAATAACTTCAGTGCAGTCCAAAGGGATTTAATGTAATCAACTTGAGTCAGTATCAAATATTGAGAATTCCTAAGTAAAACTGAAATAATGAATAACTGCCCTGCATGGCTGCTCGGGCCCAAGTTTTATGAGTTGGGTCTGGTTTGGTTTGAGGAGTTTAACCCAGCAGACAAGGGGACACAGAGTGGGAATCACTTGGAACTTGGTGGCCCACGAGTCACCCACTGACTGCAATGCAACTCATCCACGGCATCACTCGCAGGTGCAAATTCCCTTAAGAGCACCCAGAGATGGCACCTCTGCGTCCCTTAATCCTGTCCCTTTTTCTTGAAGGACATGAGGATTAGTCACAAATTGGCTGCAGAGCTCCACGGCAAGAGCCAGACGATGACGGACGGTAAGGGCACCTCACATCAAACAGCTCTTAGGGAAATTCCTGCCTCTCTGAAAACATTGGCATATTGGTACTATAAAGCTGCAGACTGATGAATGGAAGCCAGACCTCAGAGGAACAGATTTGCAGCCTGCTGTATGAAAGATCAAGGTGTTAAAGACTTTCCTGAGTGCTTGCTCAGGGAGCTGAGGCTCAAAGGCTGCGCAGGAGCCAAGCAGGGGGATGTAAGGCACTTCTGACCCTGGGCAAAATCAACTCGAGAATTCGATATCTGGGCCATCAATTCAAAGGGCACAAGTGTTTCACAGAGGTGAGCTGTTGTTAGGAAAACTAATATCCCTGGGTTTTAACCCAGCTGCTAAAAAATTACATGTTTAATAACATCTTGGCTGTTTTAGAAAGACACAAATCCTCTCCCAGCAATTGCTTGTGCTATGGATCATACAAGGAAGGCTTTAGGGGAAGAAGCTCTACATTCACCTCTGTATTTTGCATGTAATTACACTTTTCCTAGGCCTCTGCTACTGACCAAGCCATGGGCAGCAGGCCATGCCAGAGGGACCTTCGTGGGACCAGGACTGCTCATCTTTTGCTCTTCAATGCCTGATTCAAAGCCCACTGAAATTAATGAGAACTTGGACAAGAATGATTTTATGTGCCTAACTCGTGGGTTCAAATTGCCAGATTAAGACTCACAACCTGGAATTCTTTCTGCAATTGGGCATGTAAGGTCCTTCTATAACAAAAAACGAAGCAGGGCTGATAATTTCCATTAAAAGCAACTAGAAATGATAATTGTACTCAGCACTGCTTCTCTCATGGCACACGTACCTGAAGCTTTTCTTCCTGTAACTAGACACTGGGCAAGCTGAACTTTGCTCTGACCCCACTTTTATGTTATTATTTAGATAATTAATTTTGTGTGTTCCTTATTTTTGCTTTTAGACACCCATGCCTTTCTTCCTAGAGAAGGCATCATCCAAAGAATACTGGGTCTATGCACTATTTTCCCCTTGATTTATCTACCGGCAAAATCCTCAATCTGTTTTAAATGTAATGGCATAGCTAAAATCTTTTTGTTTAAATAACCTTCTCGTCCTTTTATCAGACACAGTTTATTAGGAAAGCCCATCTGGCAAATCCTTTTGCTAGAGGAGCAAAACCTACTCCGTATTTGCAATACATTATTGCCAGGTGCAGAGTGATTTAAAAATAGCCCTTCTGCCAACAGAGCAGAAACATCATAACCCATGAGCTGGGCTTAGTTGAGAATAAAATGTAAAATTACAATGAAATAAAAGCCCCTGCATGCGGGACATGGTTTCAAACGCAGCACTCTCCCAGGGTTTATTACTTAGACCACGAGTCCTGGCTCAGCATGGTTATTGTTGGAGTCTATTATTTCTCATTTAGCATTTATTTACTTAACTCTCCTCACGGATATCACGGGCATCAGACGTGGAATAGTAACGCCCTTTCCAGGAAGCAAACACCAACACAGCACGGGGTTGTTGCAATGCCTTTTCACAATTAATTCTGAGCTGTTACTTTGTACTTGGGAGTTAAATAATGAAATGCATTTGTTGTTCACAGAAAATCTCCAAATCTGCATGGCACACTTGCCCTCAGCTCTGCCACGATATCAGGCCTGATTGGAAGCTGCCACTCCACCGTGGAGCTGGCAGCACCTCCTTGTGTGTGCTGGGAGCCTGCATGGGACACCTTGGCAGCCTTGGCACCCTTCTGTCTGCCCCTGCTGCTTGTGTGGCCATTGCAGCACGGGCAGAGGCCCCCAAGCCGACCCCGCTGTCAGAGGTGAAAGTGCACCCTGCTTGTGCCACGCATCCTCTTCTCTCCCTGAGGTACCCAGATGTCCCTGAAACAGATCCTTCCTTCCTTCTAATGCCTGGATTGATTTTTTCAGACTCCTATGGCAATATCACGGTGCTTTTGAAGTGCAATAATTTTTTCCCTCTTTAAGCTGAAGACCATTTTGTTTGATCTTGAATTTCAGAACCAATCACGGGTTTAATACCTGTCATCTGGCATTTCAGCATCAGCTGTAGTTGCTAGGTTTTGGATTGCAGTTTTTATAGCCAGAGCTCAGGAAAGATTTACTGATGTAAAGATGCTACTATAGACATTCATGTGGAGTCATTTTTTAAGGACTTTAAAAAAAATTTCCATTAAATGGCATTTCTGGAAGATCCAGCTAAATACTTAAGAACTGTAAATATTGGAACAGTTCTGAGGTGTTAAAATATGATAATCCAGCCAGCCTTTATGTAAACTCACATAGTAAGTGAGTAAGGAAAAGGAAATGTTCATACTTTTTGCCATATCCTGCACTGAACTCCTGTGCTGACGTGGTGCCCACACTCACTGGGGGGCTGAGGCAGCTGGATTATTTCATTACCATCATTCAGTGATGTGACCGAGGTTTTGTTACTCTGAAAGCACCTGGACAGGGGTAAGGTGGACCTAGCACAGAGCAGCTGTGCTAAAGGAGAGCAGCCAGCAATGGAAGAAGAAAACTGCAGCAGCTGCATGGAATCTGAAGCAGCCTGAAAAGTTTATTCCATTTGTCCAGCTCTCCGTTGCTTTGTTATAAACAGGAAATGAAACATTGTTAATTCTGAGAACTTGAATATGTTTGCACAGAACATTTTTCTCAGTAGCTCGCATCTACGGTGAATGTTTCATTTCATGAATGATTCACTGGAGGCCCTCACTCCTCAGCAGAGCTCAGCTTTATTCTTTTCTATATTTCAGACAAATATATCTGTCTATATAGCTGGTGATACATACTCACTGATGGTAAAGTCACAAGGAAATAACTTCACAAAATGTACAACTACTCTTACCTGGCTGGTACATTGTCTGTACAGAAACACAAAATTCTGTATTCGATGCAATATGAACATCCAGATTTGGAAACCCCTGTGGCTCCTTAGAGACAAACACGCCAACCCGTGAGCCGGGCTCTAGAATCAACCTTTCTCCATCTGCAACCTCACACTTAAACTCCTTAAAACTTAAAGGATGAGCCCATGCTTGTGAAAAAGCCCAGTATTTAAGACACGGCTACTTCATGATGGAGTTTGTAGATGGTCATGAAGTGAAAGGGAGGTCACCCGCTTTGGGGTACCTGAATTGCTGCAGTTTCACCTCCTCCAGCCTTCTACAAGGGCAGAAATCAGCTCACCCCCGTGAAAGACAGACCTGGACTCTTTAAGTGTTTGTAACAGCTCCCAAAGCTGTCTGATTCACTCCTGACTCGGTGATTTCAGCCCTCCTGAGCACACTGCCAGAGAAGCCCTTCGTCCCTAAGGGAATCCCAATCACTTGGATGATTCTGTTCAAGAGATCCCTCAGTATTACTGGCAGAGGCTCCCGTAAAGTGTCCTGCAATGGAGCAACAGCTCTCCTTAAGCCTCCAGCTAACTGGATGCTTCACTTTTCAATTTTAGTTAGTATTTAGAAGGAGAGAAAAGCAAATATGCACAAAGTTGAATGCAATCATTTTCCCTTCAGCCAGGACATTTTCATGGAACATATTTCCTCTCAGCACCGGTGAGAATGAGCTGTTCAATTCAAATGGAATATTATACATACAAGGATGGTTTATACATTTTGTCTTTTTATGTGTGAATCACTATTATGTAGATGAAAATGGAATCTATTTTTAAGACTCATGTCAGGATGACTGAAAAACTTCTTTTTAGATCATAGGTGGCAGGACGCAGTGGCTTTGTCCCTCCACCATCAGACTCATCAGCACCAGCACAGAGCAAGCAGTGGCAGTAGTGTGTGAAGGGTTTAAATTATTTAAGCCACTCTCTAGTATGCAGTATTACAGCTAAATAATGACATTTGCTGTGAAAACTGAAGTATATTTTTAATTGAAAAGGAATGCGCTTTTGTCAGGATGGAAAGAAAATTAAAGCTCGTTTCTAGAAGCTGCCAAACACGCTGACCCTGCTAAAGAGCTTGCTTTATTTTAAGCCTGTGAAAGAGCCACTGAAATTAAGAGATTTCTGACGTGCCTGAAGTTTAAATTGTTCTCATTGGTCTTTCTGGATGGGAGTCAGGACATTTATCCTGTGGGATCTAACTGTTAAATCCTGAGGATTGCACTTCACTTTTAATCTTTAAACTTAGTATCAGTTCAGATTACATGATCTAAAAGCAGCCAAATTGTTGTTATTAGTGCAACGAAAATACCTTTCAAAAGCTTACACTAACTGGGTTTAGATATCTCTCAAGCTGCTATTTTGTAGACACAAACCCTTTCTCATTTGCACAGAATTACTGTTCTGATGGAAAACAGATGGAAATTACATTTATGAACATTAAAAATCTTTTTATAGTCTCTAAATTATGCAAGAGGCCTCATCAGAAATGAGAATTTGCCTTCATGTTTATCATATGGTAGCATAAAACCCCCGTAGTTTGTAAACTTTGGAAGATCCACTATTTTCAACTATCATTAATTCACTATCAATTACAGCATGTGCACAGTTAAATGCTAAAGGTGTTCCTACTGCTCTGTATGAATTCTGGAACAGAGTTTGGTAGTCAACAGAAAAATCATCCATCAGTACAGAAGAAAACAACAGATGCCGGGCTATTTTTGTTGTTTAAACCCCTATAAAATTCCATTTCGCTCGGAATCGGGCCTTTAGATTTGTCTTTGAAATAGCAACACAAAGACTCTGAAATGCTTTTCTCCTTTAAGATGAGCCTGGTTTTCTGTATCAGGAGATTAATCATGGGGAAATTATGCTTAATAGATGGCTATTAAAAATGAGCAGGAAAGTTGCAAAGCTAGATGTTACCTTGGTGTTTACAATCTCTAAAGTGCGGAGACTGAGATGAAAAATCTCACAGGATTTCTTTAAAGTACAGTCAAATGCTGACCCGTTCCATTAGCAGCTCATTCCTAAATGGAGCCAGAATCCGTGGAGCTCAGATAAGATGATGGGACCAATAAGCTGTTTCATGAGGTGTTATATAATTTTTGGTACTAAACAGATGGGTTTCATTATCTAAGGAAAGTAATAAAATTACTTTTCATTCTGATGTAGACTCATTTTTGGTTTATGACCCAACATAACATTCAAAATAGGATCTATATAAATGGAAGGTAACAAGTACTCGACTTTTTTAGACTGAAAATCATGTCTCCTATAGTATAGAAATATATTCCTTGGCAACTCTTCACCTTCTATCCTAAAAATGATTATGTAGTCTCGTTTTAGATAGTTAAACAGCTGCCATACTCACTGCCAGCTATGAATATAGACTTGGCTCCAGAGGCAAATCATATCTCCAAAATTAAATGCGAGCACAGATCCGATCATTCCTCTCTAGCTGCTTGTTGGGAACCATCATTTTTCAACTCTGAGATTAAAACATTGAGACCTCATCTTCATTTGCATGGTGGCTGCTGATTTCAAACAGTGAATTGCATTGACCTAGAAGAAACACGCTCTTCAGAGATGTGCTCCATCAAATATACATGGGAGCAATTTCCGAGGGAATTTTCGGAGAGTGACTGTGCCTGCTGCCATTGATGCTTTTTGGCAGATCTGCTGCACTCTGCAGTGTGCTTCAGTCCCTCTTGGTCCTGTGTCATTGTCCCCCTCAAGAAATTGTGCATCAGCCCCGTTGTCACTGCAGCACATCTGTCCTTTGCTAGGCTTGGGCACCTTGCAGGACTTACGGTTTGGGGTGGGATGCAAGTAAGGACAGCAGGGGTGTTTAAAACTGCTGAGATCTGCAAACTCCTCACTGAGCTTCATAACACAAAGAAAAGGCCTTTTCTACTTTGGACTAATTCAGTTGGATATCAAAGGTCTGGTACAGGATGTGTTCTGCTAAGGGTAGGAAAGCATTTCAAAGAATCATCTGCAAAAGAAAGTGTCGGGCAATCTAGACAGAGGCTGCTGTCTGCCTCCCCTCTGACCAGACGCTTTTGAAATATTACTAAACAAGATTTTATACAAAAATAAAACAGTTATGATTCCTATCAAGGCTCCTGTAAAGCCTCTTACCTTCCCTTCCTCACCAGTTCACAGCCAAGCTGCCTCTTACCTCTGACTCCTTGTAATAGCGCTCGGGAATCTCATCGCTGGCAATATCAATAAAGCAGACTTCTCGCTCCAGATCTTTAGCCTCTTTGTCAAAAATCTGCAAGAGTTAAAGAAATTCAAGGCTGTTACAGAACAACACCCTCACAAAATCCACCTGGAGTAACTGTTACAAGCAGTTTCAATGACTTGTGCAACAGAATGTATTTTAGGCTTGTGCCTGAACAGCTTTGTGTAAGATACTCGAGTTTTTGCAGGAACATGGTCACATTCTCCACATCGTGTTCAGCACTTCCTGCTCCCACTGCTGTTCCTCCTTGCATTTTTTGGAATGGAGACCTTGATTACGAACAGTAAAATCAACAATTTGGATTGGTTTTACTGTATTCTCCAGTCTTTGTACTAGAGTCTGTCACTGTTTAAAAAACCCAACTCTCTGGACTCGGGGTGTTTTCACCCTTTTTCCTCTAAGGACTACAGCAACATGCAAGTGTTTGCTAGGAGCACTCAGCCTAAGCTGTTCTTACACTGAGAATCGAAATTTTGGTTGAACTGCCTCAGTGGAAGCTGCAAGCTTCCCCCAGCCATCCGTGCACACACATTTCAGTCCTTTAGGACCTCGTTTGGAACAGCAAGTCTCCTGTTCTATGCAAGGCAAACGTTGGGGATATTTTGAAAATCCAGGTCATTTGCAGCTGCAGCACAGTATCCTTCTGTGCCTGTGTCCATAATTTAATTATTTAGGCATCTAGTGACCCATGTGACTTACACTGTGCCTGCAATACATTTCCCTCACGATTCTGAGACTTGGAAACAGCGCCGAGTTAAAAGGCTACCGTGAATCAGTGCCATGAAATTCAGGGAAGTTGTGCATCCACTGTCAGGTTCAGTAACAAGCTCACAATGTGCTTTTTCCTTTGGGGCACAATGTTCTATAGCTGAAATTTTCAGGAAGCAAAAATACTTCTGTTTTCTTTCTTTCTTTCCTTTTTTTTTTTTTAAAATAAATGCAGTGAATGCTCTGTTGATTTAATTTAATTCTAGAGGAACAGTTAAAAATACAAAATGCCAGCAACTCTTTAGTAACAGAAAAGCTACTTCATTACTTCTGAAAGCATTGGGGCTGCCCATTTAAAGCATTCAAAAAGAGCAAGGACTCCAGTGAACACAGGAACCAGCTGGTAGGAAGAACATGGCTCAGGAAATCATCCTTCAAATACAGGCAAAGTTGAAGTTTGACTCTACAATTTTAACTTGTCTTGGTAGTGAATAATAGAGGCAACACTGCATGCTCACTGAGCTGGATGTAACATGTTCAAACATCTGACACTGCAGAAGAACTGAGAAAGAGAAACTCCAACCCGGTTTTGTTTGTATTATTATCCTTCTCCAATCGTTGTTTTGCAAAAAATTATGTTGATCATTTGAACAAATTGGTGTTGGGCAGCCCTTCCCCTGTAGTGCTCCTTCTCTGAATTGAGTACATTGATGTAAATCACTTCTGGGTTTACATACATAATACAGGTCGCCTTTTATAAGCTTCCCTGCTTGCTTTTCTCCTAAACAAATACAGAAATAGAGCAGCCCCTGATGAAATCAGTTGAACTATTTCTGGAACAAGATGTATTTCACCATAATCTCCATAAAATAATGGAAATTGCTCTTAAATGGGCATTACCAGGTCAGCTGAGGCTCTGAATCAGTCCACGGTTTAGGTACAAGCCCCATAAATTCAAGCACATGCAAATCTCTGCCCATTTTCTAGGACCTAAATGGAGATTATTATCCAGTATCTTATCCAAAGAAATGTGCCCTGCTCTGTCCCAGGCTTGATCCACATATTTCACCTCATATGAAAATAGTTCTAAATTCCTTTTCTCCCTTTAAAATGCTGTGAATGAAGTGGGGATGACAGATGCCTTTGCCAATCTGTCAAAACCAGGAGGAATTTTTCAACCATTTCAACGATGCCTTATTTGCTGCCGAGGCTGTCTCTGACCATTTCCTCTATTCCAGAAGTTTGCTGAATGACATTCTCACTTCCCTTTGCCAGCAGAACTTGTTGTCTAATCATTTAGGCTTCTCCCTTTCTCAGATTGTCCTCACAAGATTTGCAGCTAGAGATTTAATCTTCTCATTCTATCAGCAGTCGAAAATAAGAAGTCATTAGAGAACCAGACTGATTTTTTTCTTAGCTCTAATTCTCTTATTGCCTCTCCTAGCCACAGAATCTTGGATTGCCTGAAACCCTGTAGGGAGGATGGGTTTATTGTGGCTGGGATCAAAGAGACTAGAGAAACTCAAAAGTTTTAAAGGAAAAGATTAAAGGCCACAAAAAGAAGCATAAGGCTCCCAATCTGTGCAACTGTATTTGCAAATGTGCAGAAACTGAATGGTGAGAACAATCTGTATCCTTAAGAAGATGATGTAGAAAGACAGAATATTAAATATTATATTGGAAAGAACTGGACTGGCTTTACATTTGGAAGCCAAGTAATTAATTGAGATTAAAATACACAAGCAAATGGAAAACAAAGAGCAACATTCAGACTGAAGTGGCCTTTTTGCTGTGGTTTTGGTTTTATTTTTTGGGGGGGTAACATGACAGCTTTTTTACAACAAATGTTTATATACTTCCCCTTCCTAAGAGGAATGAAAACTCAGCATGATTTAGACTACATCACCTGCAGAATGACAGAAAGTGGGAGAAATCTTTCAACTGGGTCTTCTTTATGACTGTCAGTGGTTTCATTTGGTGAAAATTAAAAAACAAAAAACCCAAACAAAAATCCAAAAGAACAAAAAAAATCCCCCAGAACCAATCAACCAAAAAAGATGTCAAACTCAACCAATCAACCAACCAAAAAAACTAAAGAACAGCACACAAAATGCCCCCTCGGCAGGCGATTCCAGAATCTCAAGGAAGACAGCTCATACAGGATACTGCAGAAATGCAAGTCCCGGTGAATTTAAAATTCATTCCTTTGTTTCCCTCCTGCCCGACAAGGACATGTCCTGACACATCCTTTGCTAGTGACTTCCCTTTTCCTGGTAGCCACGGCCAGAACATAAAGTCAGGTTAGGATATGATGGGAAATTTAATATCCTCTTTTCTACAAGTGTTTTTTCCTCCTTTTTTCCTTTTTCTATTTTCAGGCTAAGTTGCTGGTTTCAATTTTATTCAGATGCAGTTAATCTAAAATATAACTTTTATGGCCAATCTCCACAGCTAACCTGGACTGGATATAAACAGTACAAAGCCAGAATGCACTGATTCCATCCACACTGGCAAACTCCTCACTCATCTGCACTACCAGGACTCTGAGGGTCACATTTGTGCCTCTGGCTTGGCTTTGTTTCATAATACATGATTCTCTCTTGTGATGTTTTTTTTTTCCATCTTCAGGAGCAAAGGAGCCATCCAAGGGATTACCAGCTGGAAAGGTGTTTGGCTCTGTCATTATTACAAAATGTTTTTTTCCCAGCCTAAACACAAGGAGTTTGTGGACAGAAGGCTGTAAAGAGACAGCTAATTTATGGTAGGGCTGTAATTGCAGTAAATACTGCAAGAATAATCCTTTTCTTCCATTAAAAAAAGGCACAAAATAGGCACTCTCCACCCTGAAATTCTCATCTCTGCAGATTGCCACGGCCAGAACCACTGGCTGCTGCCCCAGTGTGTTGCCACACACCCTGAGCAGGTCCTGTCACCTGCTCCACGGGAGCTCTCATTTTTCTGAAGGAAAACTCCGACTCAAGAACTCGATCCATGGAGTTTCTTCAGTGTGTAACTTTTCAGTAAGTCATGCTCCAACCTCAGCTACTCCCAAACTCTCCTAATTTCCTTTTGAGATTTATTTGGGCAGAGATTACAGGAACTGACCAATTTCGAACCTGTTCACTGGATAAAACTATTTATGTGGACACACATAATTGGGAGCAATTTTTCTGTGGAAGAAGATTGAATCTCTGTTTGAGAACAGAGGATTTGGCTCCCTGAACTGGCTGGGAATATCCCCGTGTGCCACAGAGTGGGAGAGGCAGTTACATATTTATCTGCAGCCTTGCTCCCTGCTCCTTTGGAGCTCCATGTCACGACTCCCCTATTATTCCATCTCTTATAAAATATCTCATTAAGATTTGTACTTTCTGGACAGTGAAATGGATTTTTATGTAATTATGTCAAAGCAGCTATACTTCCAAGACCGTAATAGACTATCTATAATATTTACTGGGATTAGTTTTTTTAAGTCACATCTAGTTCAAGTGCCAGATTTACTGACTAACTTCAGTAGTTCACTTAGAAAAATCAAAAAGTAGAGGCACAACCATATCACTTGTTCTCACTCTGTCAGTGTGGGCCTTGTCAGATGTTCTGTGATAGCCATATGTGCTTGGGACATAGGATCTGCAGTTCAACAAAGAGAGCTCTTCGCTCAGGAGGAATTTCAGCCTAACTTTCCCACTTGTTTGCCTTTTATCTTTTGAGACTGCTTAGAGGGAGAAAAGCTTCATAAAATCATGATTTTTTTCATTGCAGATTATGGGATGCTCAATACCATCATACAGGAAAAGTCCAGGTGCAAATAAAATCACCCTAAGGATGCCCAGCAATCCTTTTGGCAGTTTCCAGAATGAGATCCTGAGGTGCAGTGAGGCTAAACCAGGGCACAGCTGAATCCTTTTCAGCTGAAATCAGTGTTTCAAGGCAGTTCCCTTAAATAGTGAATTTACATTTAATTTCCATGTGCTATATTCAATTTTGTTACAACCTAGTTCCACATTACTAAGATAGGAGACAAAAATAGAGAAAAAAACCACCCTAAACTCAACCAAACTAGAAACGAATTTTCTTGTTAGCTGCCATACCTAAAACTTATTTTATTTTAGTTTCATAATCAAGATCCAGCCACAGAGTTTTCCAGAGAAAAATGTTATGCTACACAGAGCAAGGGACTGAAAGTTTTATATACAGTGAATTTTCATTATTGACAACCTTTGAATTATTTGACAAGCTGTACTGTTTTTGCTTTCCCCAGACACCATCAGATGGCAAAAAATCACTGCCCAAATATCAGCAGCAATTAAATTCTGTGACTAAAAAACAAAACAAAACAAACCAACAGAAATCAAACATAATGATCCTTGCGCAACAAATAGGAAAATTGAATGTCTCTGCGATTCAGTGATTTGCTTGAGCAGTGCCTGTCCCCACTCTGCCTCTCCTGTCCCCTCAGCTGCTTTGCAGACATTTTCCCCAGGATCAGAGCGTGGCACGCGGGGCCAGCCCGGCGCTGCCGTGGGGGACGTGGCTGGGCACTGATTACAGCAGCCACTGCAGCCATATGGGGGATCCTCTGTAATCAACACAGCGGATTGTAACGCACAGCGGGTGCATTCCCCGCTAAAAGGGGAAAAAACCCCAAACGTGTCTGTGGTGTACACTGAAATAGTAAGAAGAGATGGGAAAGAAGTGAGAGCAGGACGGCAGTTTGACTACATTAGCCCTTTGTGACAGAAATACTGACCAGTCAATGGACTGTTGAAAGAAAATAGCTGTGCAAATACAGAAAGAGCTTAGGGAAGTCCTCTCATGGGAAGCACACACCCCATTTATTGACACACAAGCGGTAACTCACACCCTCCTGCCCAGATTTCTACCATTTCATTCAGCAGATAACCGTAAGAATTCTCTTGGATGTACCTTATGTTTTTAATATTCAGAATACAGACTTTGTGTATCTATATTCAATTTCCCAAAGTGCTAATTTTCCTTATGGGAGAAGTGTGTGATTCCTGTGCTCTTTTACACTTGTCTGTGCTCACTGAGGTTGTTGGCTGTAGGCACCTGCATTTCCCCCTCCCAGCACTGCCCGCGGTGACCCTGAGCAATGGAAGCAGCTCAGGATGCAAAGGGAAGCAGCATTTTCACATTCTCTACAGCTGCCACCTCCTGTGTCATTTACATCTCACAAAACACTCTAATTTTTAGAAATTCCATTTCATAATTTAAAATAGAAGTAAAATAAAAATAAAATTTCTCTTTAAGAAGCTGACTTTTTAAAAGACCTGCAAGAGGAAGCATTGACTGGACTGACTCACTGGTCCTGTTTCTGACAGTGTTAATGAAGCTGTAAAGCTGCAAGGTAGCAGAGACAATATTTGATGTACTAACATGTTCATCCAACACTGGCTCTGTTTTTCTACGGACAGAGTTGCCATGGGACATCTACATGGGATACATCAAAATCAGCTGAGCACTGAAATCACAGCTGAATAGATTTATGGTTCTGAACTACTACACAAGGTTACCTAAATAAAGACGTTTATTGTCCATTGTTCTTTCTGACAGTGTTTGTATTTGTGCAAATCAACTGCAATCTTTACCAGACTGGAACAAGAGTGCTTTAACACATTTAAAATAGGTTAAAATTATAATGAAGTCTAAGACATAGAAACATCAGGTTCCAGAGCAGATACCATCTTTCACTAGTATCACTTGTATCTTCTATCATGCCAAATGGGAAGAAAAATCAGTAGGAACTTTGCATCAAGATATATTGCAATAATTAGGTTGAATTACACCAGACAACACAACATGTTACATAAAATAATTCTAATAACATACCAGCCTACAAAATGACAGGAACCCAAGACCATTTATATTGCTTCCATGGATCAGTGGAATTAGTTTTAGTATCCTTGTATCTAAGTACTGCTTTTCATAATCAGTATCTACTTTATCAGACAGTATGGAAATGAAGAATAGATCAGAGTGCAAAGATTTCAAAAAACCTGTATGATCTAAAAAAGTAAATTGAGAAATTGCTGAGTTAAAATCAGACTTGCATTATTGCCTTCATTACTGTAACATTAATATTCATTCAGTCTATTTTGCATTACAACTGCAAAATTTACACAGTATTTTTTGAATTAATTATTTTTTCATCAGACAAGGCTGATAGCTGCAATGATGGAAAATACAGTGTATCCATGGAAATCTATAGGAATGGGGGCTATGCTTCCTGTTGTTTTCTAAGCAGACAAACAGTGACATTCAATCTAAACTCATCTGACACAAAGGAGAAATACACTTTGCAAGTTCTTAAAGGAAGTTTGAGCCTGCCCATTGAGTAATGGAAATGAGGCTGACTCCTGCTTCTAGTTCCAAGGTGTTTGGATTAACAGAAGCCTCTCCATATTTACAAACCTTCCAGCACTTCAGTGCTGTACCAGTCATGTCTGTGGCCCCGTGTCAAGGTCACAGGAGCACAAAAACGTCGATCTTCCATTGGTTTATTGTGTTCACACTGGTGAACAGCATAGCTCTCAGAATTACAAAATCAGGGAAATTAGGGCTGGAGCACAACCCTCTGATTCAGCTGCTCTTTCTCCTCCTCAGTTCAAGTAAGGGTCAGTGAAATCTCTTAATCTAGGTAAACACTGGCTTAGTCTGTGACTCAGGGGCTCCTACAGAAAGGTAATATGATATTACCCCACTGGCCCTCTGGTAGAAATGACATTGGAAGAGCTGGATTCAAGCAGAATAGAGTTTCTTTGATTTACATCACTGGAGTATCCCACCTCTGTGCCACTTTCATCTTAAATTCCCTGGTTGGGTACTGTTCAGGGCTTGATTCACAGTATTTTAGCCACAAGCTGACACAATGAAAGAATTCATTCTGCTTAAATAGCTTCAGTTCTTCCTCTGTCAGACAGTAGCCCAGATCATGTCTGCTCACTGCTGACATTATAATGCACCAGAAAATTAGTCTGTACCCTCCCAAAACCTAAGGTGTGGGCTTGCTCTGAATTAAAGTGCTGCCAAAAAGCAGAAGTGAACATTTAAAAGTGCATAAATTACACAATGTTCATCTAGCTGGTAATGTATTACACTTCTTTTTAACTCACTCACTGATCTGGCTTAGAGTAGCAGGGACTGTGAGTGGTTGGTATCTGGTAGCTAATAGATGATCTCTGTCACGTTCCCAGTGGGAAAGTGTCTGCATGCCAAAAGCATTATTCCAAATTCCACCTTGTTCTTGTGCATGTAATTATTCTGCCATAAGCAGTGCAACAGCTGTCAGCCTCCTGAACAGGCAGGCCCAGGGGGCTGAGGGCAATGTACCTCCCCCCTGGAGAACAGAACACCTTCCTCTTACCAAGGCTGCTGGAGGGATACCCCAGGACACTGGAAGGCTATCTCAGACCCCTTAAAATCTGCTTGACTGCCTTCTCCCTTCTCAAGAACAAGTTCAAACACCCCTTCATCGGGTCTCTGTATTACAGATAACTTCCAGATATTTGAACTTTATTTCATGCCTACAAGAAACTTCTTCCCGTAAGTCTGCAGCCAATGCATATAAAAATGAAACAGCGAGAAACATATTTGTGTATGAACCCAAGGGTTCAATCTTTACATGCTGGGATTTATTGGAAGTTATTCTTTTTTTTTGCAAGGTGTTCGACTCTGCTTTGCTCTCTGTCTGGACAGCAGAGTCTGACTGACCTCCTGCCTTCTGCTCCTGAGCCTCTCTGAGCAGCTGCTGGCAACTCACTCCTGCCCCTCCTCCAGAGAGGATTTTACATAGTTAATTGTCCCTCTCATCTCTAAGCTCTAACTCGGCAAACTTTTTAACTTCGGGGGACTGCCAAAAGCATCACCTAAGTGCACAGCCATTGTTCCTGAAGCTGTTTACTGAGATCTCTCGTATCTGACCATTGTTTAGTTTCCTGTTTCTTCTTCCTGATACCTCTTTGGAATTCAACCCCCTTTATTCAG
>VYZQ01047486.1:15122-51685 GCA_013400655.1 Mystacornis crossleyi | reverse complement strand
TATTCAAAAATAAAAATGTAAAATACATAAAGTGGAATACAATTACACCAAAAAAAAAAAAAAAAGAGACAGTCATCTTTTCTTTACTTTCCATATACGTTCATCAGGACTAAATTCACATATGTAAATGATGTTGTGTTTAGAGAAGGAACATGTAGAATAGAGAGGCAGAAAGGAAGGTGTGTACACAGATCTTTCATCTCCTGGTGCTTCAGAGGTAACTCCTCTGCAGCTCAAGACCAGAACACCCAGGGAAGGGCACAGGCACAAGTTTGATGGGGCCTTTTTCCCAAACTGAGAGACCTAGAGGCCCCAGACAGACTGTGGTTAACAAAGAAGATTAAATCAAGTTTTGCACGAGGTGTCATACTTACACTGTCATTGCTTCCTTTGTTGTCCTCATATTTTGTCTCTATATGAATGGAGAATTTAGGCAAAAACGAACACTGCAACAAAAGAAAAGGATGTTTAACACAAAAAATACACCTTGTTTCATCAGCTGACATATTCAGTACAGCCCTTTTGTTATCAGCTTTCTTATTTTTTTCAGATTACTTCAAGAAAAAGAGTAAATGTTCACAGAACGTAAACCTGAAAGGTTTCATGGTTCTGGAGCGATGCAGAGATCCTATCTAAAAGCTGAAAACCATAATGATGGTATAAATAAATCAGTATAAGCACTCTGGAATAATTAGATGCAATGGTTTTCATGCTCACTATGCCCAGGAGTATGAATGTCCTGCATGTCTGGTTGGAAATTCAGTTCACTAAGATCTTGAGAGCAACTCAATATCCCTCATCAGAGACCAGTCTATCCCTCATATAAAATAACCCAAGGACACTTCACCAGATGCAGGTCCTGACCAGACAGACAGCAATGCTTTCATGTGTGAGGGCTTTTCTTAATTTTCAGTGAGAAATGAATTTTAGCATAATTTCCTATTAATGAAATTAAGATGGAATATGAGCCCCTGTGAAAATTCCTTTATACTAAATCCAAATAAATCTTTAGATAATAAGGCAAAAAAAAAGGCACCAATGTTTTTCTGTTAAAGATTAATATTCTGTATTTACATGGGAATAAACTTATTTTTCTGAGCATTGCTTATCTTAGTTGGCTTATAAAGACTATAATTTGTAATACTAGGCAACATAATTCCAACAGAATAAATATTTCAAGTGTATTTTATTTATCATTTCACAACTCTTCTTTCCAAGCAGGTTTTCAGACAGGCAGACAGAGCAGCTGTCTAACCAGCTCCAAAGGACACTAGTTCAGCATCTTTCTTATTAGTCACCAAGCCTTTCCTTGCATTAACTGCCAGTTCCTTGTATGATGCATCCCTAATCCCCTATGGCAAATGACTCCTTCATGGGCTGTACATACAGGTTATACAATGAGGATGTCTGGATGCCTCAGTGTTCACACTGCTGTTGGTCCAAGTTCAGGCTTGAAAACATTTGGAGAGTTCTTCTAAGGGAGGGGCTGGTGAGTAAGGGAAGAAGGGATTTAGGAGGCCAGGTGTAGTGCAACTACTGAAATGAGAAGGCAGCTCCTCGGAGACTGCAGCAAATGCATTCCTCCTTCAATGGCATCACCCAACAAGTCACTGTTCAGTCTCCTTCTGATCCCAGCATGTCCAGTACTCAGTATGCTCATCTAGAATCAATCCTTGTTGAAAAACAAGTGAGAGAGTTTCTTCAAAATAAGGTTCTGGTGCCATGGAAGGCAAAACCGCCTTCGTGCTGTTGATCTGAAGCACAGCTGCAGTTTCAGCGGAAATTATGAATAAAGCCAAATGCCAGATTTCCCTTTTACCTTGGTATTAAAGAAACGCCTGCTATTTTCAATTACTGTCCAGAGGTTGCCAGCAGTGAGCCAGGTCATGACACTGAAATGTCACCGTTCCATGTATTGAACGTGAGGCTGCATTGGGCTGCCTGTAGCAGCTCAGCAAGCCACTGTTTGAATCCAATTGTTGATTCTTGTGACCCAGAATCGAAACTCTAATTAAAACAAGAGATCTTTTAACCTTGTATTTCAAAAAAGAAACATTAAGAAAAGACCAAGGATCCTTAGAATAGCATAGAAGAATGGTAAGTGCCATTTACCTCAAGCCACCTCATTAGAGAGCCACTTTCTGTAAAGCCACCCACAGTCAGCCTCCCTGTGTGTTTAGTATGAAGGAGAGAACTGTAACAACCTAACTTGAGATTATAAATGGTAACATGGGTTTACCCCAAATGAAAATTCAAATTCACCAGAAAGTCCTCCACCGCAAAAATCCCTCTCAGAAACTCAACTGACTGGCAACCACTGCTCCAGCAGCTGTGGGGGGTCTCACTGCCTTACAGGAACACTTAGCAGGGTCCAAATTTTCGAACATTTCACAGAATGTGTCTCATGATTCATCAGCTGCACTCTGACTAATTGGCAGAGGGCTCTGGCAGAACCAGAAAACTGTTTATGCATCATTCAAAAGACTATTATTCATAACGCAAAAAGTTGGGTTTTTTTCCTCTCAAGTGGCCACATATTTACTTAACTGGGGATTAAAATTGTTATGCAACAGTCAGAATCAAACTGGGGAGTGAAGAGTAGGTAATAAACCTTTTAGTAGATTCTTCTTTTCTTCTGAGCACCACTCCCTTTCTGCTCTGCCTCCTCTGGGGCCCGTGTTCCTCCAGCACTGACCTGGAGGTGATCGATCCTGAGCACACACAGGAGTGCACAGGGCACTGTTTGCAGCTCTCCATTTCACTACCTCTACAGCTTGCAAGGTTCCTCTTGGGAATAAAATAGTGGCAAATTCAATCTTTAACTTGAAATTAAACGTAAATTCTACAGAATAGTACAAAATCTTCAGTCATAGTGTCTTCAATGATAAGGTTTCTTTGTGGAAAGCTCTCAAAGGAGGCATCTTAGGTATTGCCACCTCCAGATTTTTTAGACGTCTTATAAACTCCTTCACAAATTGTTATACCCCAGCACACCTGGGACACTCAAAAACAAGTAAGGGGAATATTCCAGGTTTTTTGTTTGTTTTCCTAAACTTTCTATATTTGGAACCTCAATTTTGGAAGAACCAGGAGAGGTTTAAGGCTCAAGAGAGCACCCCGTGCAGTAACAGGAGTCTGGAACAGTAATTACCAGCGGTGAGCAGGGGTATTTCCATGTTAGAATGAAGGGAATGCAAGCAGCATATGGAAAGCACAGCCTGCAGTTGCATTTGCAATTCCCTACATATAACCTCTTGAAAAACGAAAGGCCTATTTTTAGCATGATGATTGATTAGTGTTGCCATAGCAATAAGCAACACTTACAAGAACAGGGTAGAACCGAAGTGTGCCAAAACACTTGCCAAAGTCTTAAAGAGACAGTCAAACACACAGTGTGTGACAATCATTCAATGGACAGGACTGTCAAATTAACCTTTGCACGGTAATTACACCTGAGGTGGCTGTGGGAATTACTGGAGTTGTCAGCAAATATGTTGGTCTGAGAGAGGCTTCACCCTCTGGAACCTGCTTTGTGCGAGTGATGCCAGCTCGTCAATACTGTTGTAGCTGGTTTCATTTTCCATGTGGTTTCTGCCTGCAGAATGTTCAAAGACCTGCTAGAGACTTCATCCCTGCTCTTCACCTCTCCTGCTCCTTGTGAATATTAATCCACAATCCTTGGCAGCTTTTTCTGTACAGTAAAAATTAATCCCACTTTTTTTTTTTTTTTTAAGCAGCAGAAGCATATTCCCCTAAATCTTAACATAAAAGCCCAGCAAGGCAGACATTTCATGTAAATGTTCTCTCTCATCTTCCACCACTTCTCAGACTGATGATTTTTTTTATATGATCACATATGCATTATTTTGACAACACGGGTGGAACTGGATCCTTTAGAGAGCAATCTCCATGGAGCCTACAGACAAAGAACTCTGTGACTGCTACAGTGAGGTGAGAGTGTTCAAGCAAACGAAATCTTTTCCATGGGGTCATTTCCAGATATCACATCCTTTAAATTCAAAAATTTTGGGCATTATTTTGGTACTCAAGGGGTAACAATAGAGTTTCTTAATTGAAGATCAACAACCTGGGAAAGAGAAATGGAGTCCCAACTTTGCTGTAACAGACAAAGGGGATGTGGGACTACAGGGTGAGGGAAGGTGGAATATTCAATGCTTTTTTGGAAAATGGCCACCACGTTATTGCCTCCCCTCAGACTGCTCCAGACAGCTCTGCATGTGAGCCCCGAGAGCTGCTGTGTGATCAGGTCACCCACGGCACAAACCTGCATCAACTGGGTGACAGCACAAACCAGCATCAATCAGGGTGACGAGGCTGGAAGGGAACAGACGGAAAGGGCTGGGCAGGGCGACGGCAGCATTTGGAAGATGTGACTCAGTGAGAGGGAGGTGAATTTGGAAAGCAAGATAAGCACAGGAAGGTGGCAAACAGCAAAACAAAAGTGCCGTTGAGTGGAAAGGAAAAGAACAATGCAAAAACAGGGCTTGAAAATAAACAAGGGAGCAAAACTCTCATAACAAGCTGAGAAAGAAAACCACAGTTTGTACTGTATACAATAAGCTGAAGATGGACCGATGACTAACAAGTTGCCTCCAACCACTATAAAACTCTTATCTCTGGCTTTGCCTTCCCTTAGGATCTCTTTCTTTGATACATGGGAACAGTAACCTGCTTATTGAGGAAGAAGGGAAGTGAAAAGCAGCGTGCACAAGTGGAAATGACAGTCCCATCCATCAGAGAGGGCGCTGGATTGCTTTGGAATAAGCCAGTGCTGGAAAAAAGGGAATTCTCCCAAGCAGTTTGAGTTACTCGTTTCAATGGGATTAAGCTATTAAATGAGAATACAGGTTTGCAGCTCTCTAAAAAATATATTAGTTGTTTCTCATAAATACTACAGAGGTCCTTGCTTTTGCTAGAACCCCTAAGGGAAATAAATCTGTGTTTTCCTAGGACAATGGCACCAGTTGGCCTGTTTTCTGAGTTGGGGGGGGTAAGATAGGAGGATGCTGGTAGTAACTTTGCATTAGGCTCTAATCCTGCAGTACAGATTCTGCTGCATTTTTGATGCACACTCTTCATATCCTCAAACTGCAGAAAAGTTTCTGCACTGAAGAGTGAGGGGTTACATCCAAATTTCAAGGGCTGGTAATCAGATAAAGAGAACACAGGAAAAAACTCTACAGCAATCTTTATCTGAAACAACTGTTTTTCTTCTCAAGTCATCTCATTATAAAATAACAATTCAAAAACATTCCTTCCAGATAATTTACTTCATGGATAAACCAGCAGCTAAGTGAAGCACAAAACATGCCTGTTCTCGAAAGTAATCAGAAACCAGCAGGTCAGTAATGGACCATTTAGCAACTCTCACTCTGGGGCCTTGACACATACCAGATGACATAATTTTATTTTCCTCAGTCATTTGCTGTAGAAGAATAAATGTCATTGTGATAAATCATCAAAGGAATTGTTGTCTCCTGCTTTCTGTTCCATAACTGTTTTTGATAAATATTCTGAATTTATATTCTATTCAAAAGTTAATTTGAGACATTGGCATGTTGAAGGAATGCTCCTCCTCCTTGCACAGAGCAAACAATGCCATTTTAGTGTTTGTTTTGTTTATATAATTGTGAAACTAACAATTGTCCATAAATTATGCACAAAAAAATTATCCAGCTGTTTTCAAATTTCAGCCCCAGAAATGAAACACTGCTAACAACACCAAAGCTGTTCAGGTCAGGTGGCAAATCTATTTGAACTGATCCCTGGTAAACACTTGAACTACACCTTCAAACTCAGAAGAGTTTGCTTAAATTCTCTTTGTATTTTTCCTAAACCCTTTGTTCTCCAACTTGAGAGCTAAACTTTGTGTGGCTCATTTTCAGTGTACTTCGATCACATGAAGATTTTGTACCATGGTTTAGTCACCAAACATTTGTGATCTGATTATTTGTTTGCTTGAGGCTCCTCTCTTTTTTTGTCCAGAATCTCCACTGTCACTTGAGCAGGTCGAATGGATATTTGCTCTGTGCTGTTTATTTTCTAACAATATCCCAATGCAGGTAAAGAAACTTAGTTCTATGCAATCCTTTTCCATTTGGTTTGCAATAGACACAAGTTTGCTTTCTAGTTAATTATTTCTCATCCGGCTGGGCAACCTCAGAAAAATAACAAAGCCTTCTGAAAGTTCAGTTGTTCTTGCCACTGTGAATAGCATCAATATTTTCCACTAAAGACACATATTTGCAAAGGCTGTGATAAGCTGGCCCACGAGGGGTTGTTGAGAGCTGCAAGGCATCTTTTCTCCATCCTCCAAGTGAAAAAGGCCCCAGCCCCTGGCTAGCAAAGGAATTCTTTCCAAAGCCAGCAGCTGGCAGCACCCATTCCCCAGGAGCAGGTGTAGCTGGGCAGGAGGTACCTGACCATCCCCAAGTCCTGGAATTGCTTATGGAGTGGAATCTGTGGGAGTTACTCCAACAGGGCTCCCTTTCTGGTGCATCCTAAACAAGGTATCCCAGATTTATGACCTTAACATCAACCAAATCACAATATTAAATGAATTTATAGATAAAATGTAAACATGTATTTTAGCAAGACATCTCGTCAGGTTTCTAATGGCAAGATCAAAACTAAAGCAGCTCCTGTCTAACTTGAAGAGATTTTCTCACATGCAGTTCTGAAGTAACGCCCCAGCCACGAACACTTTGAACTTTACAGGAATATCTTATTCCCTAAATAGTACCCCCAAATCTGGACGACTTCCTTTAGCTTTGGCTTCGAAAGTATTTTTTCAACTTCCTCCTCCCTCTCAATGTCAGCAGGAAGCTTTCAAGGATTAGCTCCAGCTCTGATACAGCACTTCTTGGGACAGCACCCATGTGTCATCTTCCTGATAGGAAGTCTTTTGTACGGCAGCTTTAAGGAGGTACATCTGCAAATGCTCTCCTGACGTGATGCTATAGCAAATATTACACCCCACAAAAGCACCACTTGTGCCACAGTTCTGTTAAACTCATTCTCTCGAGTGTGTCATTGCTTTACGTGCTGTCAATGAGGCTGTCAATACCCAGTAGCAGACGTGCTGTTTGCTGTCAAATTTAGGGGGCTGCTGTGTAACAAACACCATTGCTTAAAGCAGATGCCATCATAACTGGATCCAGATTACAGAGGACTAACATCATGACAGTATAATTTCCATTCCTGTTTTCATGCATCCAATCGCTCTTGGCATTTTATACAACCATTGCAACAGAACAACATTCTGAAAATTATTTTTCAATGCCTGATGAGCATGTTTGCTTAGGTGTCCTAATTTCATGTCCTTAAGAAGTCATATTTATGAATTCCATAATATTCACAGGAGAACCAGATTGATGAAATTATTCCATACTGCATTTCTGAATGCCAGAGTATGGGCTTGAATGCAATTTCTCAACAGCCTTCATGTTTTACAACTGAAAAACCTTAAGACTATCAGTAAGGTTCAATCTGCTGTTCACATCCTCTTCCAAATCACTAACACACACTGAAATAACATGCTGAGCCCTTAAGGTCCTTCTCTTTATTTAGAGTGGAGCTTACAAGGTTAATAAGGTGTGAACATACCACAGAGCAGTATGTACTTGACTCGATAAGATTATGCTTTATTTATCCAATTACTGGCCTGCCTTTAGAATCAGTTTTCCCTGAAATGAGGCTCAGTTTGACTCTTACCATGCCCCACAGATCCTTCAGAGAGAATTTATGATCTTTAAGAAAAGGGTTTCCAAGCTATCTTGCATATTTTGGGCAATGTCTGTGGGCTTATTCTTTCTTTCAGAATTCTCTAATGAATACAGAAGATCAAATTTAGAGAAATATTCCAGACAAGGACAGCAATTATTCCCAGTGGTATATTTAACATTTTTGTTCTAGATTCAACAGTTTGAGGCAAAGGCACTGTCTCTGTTTTCCATGAAGATAAATTCATAGCCTACCAGCTCCATTAATGCATATTTTAGATTTTTGTCTGAAGTAGAGTTTCCCTGATCTCCTCTCAGTATTTCTAGTTCTGTTTCCTTGCACCATGGTGAGTAATTAGCCCCCAGCTCCCCTAGGCAGTTACACTGTCACTCAGTGATTGCTTTGCCTACCTTCTACATTTCTGGACTGATTTAATTTTTCTTTACATGTCTCTTCAACGCTGCAATCATTTCTGCTGGTGCTCTTGAACATTTCTGCAGCTGTACCTTCCTCCGACCTGCACCAGGTGTTGTTTCACCGGATCAGACAGAGATCACCTCCTGATTCAGATGCTCTGAGAACAGCACTGCTGTTTGGCTTTAATAATGTGTTGCATTTCAAATTTAGATATATATTTCTGTCTGCCACCACCCTTTGCATCATCCTCACTTGTCTCTTTCAGTTAAAGAAAAAAAAATCACATTAAAAGATTCAAATTTACTTTCAGTTAAAGAAAAAATTTACCATGGAGAGATATCAGTGCAACACAGCAAATGTCAACTTCCCAGCCTAAAACTAAATGTGCTATCAAAGGTGAACCTTAATTAATGTGAACTGTGACAGATCCTGCTGAAAGTCTCTTCTGGCAAAACCAGCTGAGAATCAGTTCCTCATCACTACTGTCCATTTGGGGACATTTGGGTTTTCTCTGACAATCAGATAAATATTCTGAGTACCTGTAGCACATATTGAAAGGCACAGTTTGTTGCTTTGGCTTTTCAAACCTGGCCATCACAGTTTCAACTCCTAGTCTCCAGCTTTTTGATCTGAGCCTTTAAATCCCTTTATTTTTTCCTTTTTATCACACTAAAATCTTCTTTTTTTCTCTTTATGCTTTATGAGTTTTAAAAAAATCTGCATAAACATTTTGAGCACTGCAGAATTAAGAGAAACATCTGTATTATGTTTTATCTGCAGTCAGAAGTTCAAACTAAATCAAAGCAGGAGTTTATAAAAGGTCCCTTCACCTGGAACCTCCTCAGCATCCCCTCCTCACCTTCCAAACTTATTGTGTGCTATTGAGGCCAGCACATTTAAAACAATTTTTCTCATGATTTATATGCTATATTTTGCCTTAGCTCTGCAAGAGGGAATAGCTGATTTTTCTGGGCACCATGCCCAGAATATGTTTAATTTTGTCTACAGATTGTACAGTTTCCCAGATACTATACCAGAGATGAGCATTTTATAAGTTAATAAAACAATAAATAAAATAAAATCTGTTCTCATGTTTCCCCGTAATAACTGGAATCTTAAAAGCCTCACCCTATTTTATAGAAGCTTCTCTTTCTTACAGCCAGTAAGTAAAAACATATCAAATTATTTTGAAGTGATAAAAAAATAATTTGTAGGATCCCCTTAGAATTACTTCAAATTTCTCTTTAAATTGCTTAAACAAATACCTAAATTTAAGTTTCCCTATTGAATGTATTATGAGTTAGTTATATTACGAAGGATTCAGATTGGATTCCACTACTATATTTTACATAGTTTTTCAACTTTTAGAATAAAAAGAGGAAGAAAAACTTACTGTGTATTCTGATTTCCAAGTGTCCATTTGTAAAAAAAAGAAAGAAGAGGGAAAAGAAAAAAAAAGAAATGTGAAATAAAACACTGATGCAAGATCTTTACAGTAAAGACACATTAATAATAAAAATGATTGTGTCAGATAGTCTGCTGATTTCCATTTGACTGAAGTCTTTGGGACAATAAAGGACACAGGTCACACAGAATCCAAGCACCTGATGTTTTCTTTGCCAGCAAGAAATTGCATTGATACAACACTCCCGTTTTTACCTATCCTCAGTCTATAATCTTCAGTTCCTGATACCAGTACATGTAAGGTGAAAAATATATACAGTCCAACAGGAGTTGTTAAAGAGATTTGGTGCTTGTAGTCCAATATATAACTTGGAGCTTCTGAAGATAAACTAAGGTATCCCCAAACCACAAAGCAGCAATCATTTCTGCTCCATTCCTTACCTGTGATTGTATACGGGTAATAATTCCAGGCCTTCTCTGTAACGTAAAATATTTTGGGAACAACTGCTCTAGCCCAGCTAGGCAGTTTGCTGCAAGTAGAAAGAAAATACAAAATTAGAATATATTATGACTTATGTGTATGGTAGAAATAAAGATACTTCCAAATGTGCTCATCATTTGTGAGGTGTTTGGGGGATACAGCAACACCCAGACTTCCCAAGAGTATTTTAATTTTCTGCCTCAGCTGTGCTTCCCTCACAGAGGGCACAGATTGGTGCCAGTGCAAGAACCTCTGAGTGGGCTGAGCTGAGGCTGCTCGTTTTGAGAACTCACGTTTGGCCACGGCTGAACTCCACAGGTGAGTCCAAACAAGGTGTAACTGTGGCACTGTGTCCTCAGCCACAGGGAGGCACTCTCTAACAAGAGGTCAGGAGGAAATGTGGGATTTGAGTCCACTTCAATCTCGAATCCATTACTTCTTACAGACTCTTTTTTCTTCCTTCATATTCTCTGCCAGCACTGAAACCCTCATGCTCAGCTCACCTGGCACGCAGCTGTTCCCACACTACCAACACCAACTCCTGAGTAGGAAGCTTTTATATTAAAATTAACAGATCACTCAAAACACCTCGTGAGGCTGGTAGGCAGCATTAGTCCCATTTTGCTGATGGGAAAAGTAAATAACAAAAGTGAAGAGAATTAATGGAACTGATGTCACAGCTCAGAGCTCGTTCTGTCAAGAGAACTCACCAATGCAGTGGTCCATCGGCAGCAGAATCAGAAATCAAAGACATGGATACACCATATGGAAGGACCATTAAAGGGTAATTGAATAATACTACGGAAGAGAGGGAGCATTTTTTTACCATGGCTCTCAGGTCTCATTTCCAGCACTCTGATCACAGAGGGTACCAAAAAACTGATGAACAAAGAAACATTTAAAAGGGCAAATTCACTATAATTCATCTTTCAACCGTCCCTTAATGACTTCAGTTAGAAGCACTGAGGCTGCCAGGAACAAGGATGCAGGACTAGTCATTCCAAGGACAGCAGACCTTGCACACCACAAATATCCCCGTACTCGGGGGACTCAGCTCAAACGGGGTTGGTCTGGCAAAGCATTGAGCAGATCACCCAGGCCAAGACTGAATCTGCCCTGAAGCGCAGGAGACGCTTCCGATCTTCTATTTCCCGAGTGTGTATGTTTGAAATAGTTCTGTTTAGATAACTGTGTGCAGAAAGTAAATTAACTTTCCATATTAGCAAATTTCTGAAGAAAATACATTTGGGATCATTAAGGCTTATTTAACCATGATCTAGCTACATATAAATATTTTATTTGTCCAGAGGCAAAATGCAGACGTTAGTACATTATCTACGGATTCAAAGCCGAGTGCATTGACTTTTGCTCTTTGATGACATTGCTCAAAACTGGATTCTTTTCTTTACATAAACCTTTCTTGTGTACAGACTTTTAAGCAGCCTTTTACATCCTGCATAATAGACTTCCCTGTATCAGATCTTCTGTTTATTTTGTCAGCCTCTGTCAGTGTTTTTATGACTGCCTCCCTTACCCCTGCTAAACTTTACTCTGATGCCTAAATTATAAACACCAGAGGATGCAGACTTTCAGCTTCTGAAAACATTGCTCCAGCAGGAGAGAAGAAGCAGTAAACAATTCTAAATATAACTAAGGTTACACTGACACTAGAAAACATACCTCTGCTCATTTTGCACTTTTTTTGGTTATTGTTGTTTTTAGCATATACAGCACATCCTGGAAAAAATAACTTTATGAGCAAAACACAGATTATACTCAGAATTGCCAGCAAGTCCCAGTCACAGACACACATGAGTTTTTCCAAGGTCCACTCAAAGAAAAGATAATATCTCTATTTCAGCAGCACAGGTACCTGTGGGTCACGTTATCTTTTTTTTTGTTTTTTTCCTTCTTTCTCCCCTGTCCAGATGAAGTTCAGTCTCAAATTTCTTTAAGAGATATCAGTTCAGATCAAAATACAGCAAAGCAAAGTTTTTTAGGGCAGTTGACCCAGGAAGAAGAGAAGTTGAGGGAGAGAACAGTGTTGGTGGAAATCCTGTTCCTCAGGAAGGCAGGCAGAGGAGAAGTTTCCAGTACATCTTGTATGGAAGCACATCTCCTTGAGTGAAATCTTCCAGAGACAACCTGGCCTCCCAGCAAAATCCACACTGGCCAGAAAACCTCCTGATCCTCTCCACAAAGCTTCCACAGTACTGCAGTATCTGGTGGCATTGTGACACCACACTCAGATTCAAATAACAAATCTGACGATGGAGGATTCAGAATTATCATTAAACGCAGTGATTCAAACATCCACCACAGCTTTAGGTAACTGTCCTGAGTTGTTGTAGGCACAAAGATCTGCTTTGTCAATGTTTGTACCCACCTCTGGATAAAAGATCTCGTGTTTCATTGCCTGCACTACCAGGAATCACTTCCTTCCCAAGTATGGTTTGTACATGGCTTCTAGGTTCTTGTGGTCTTTCTGAATTGCCCTGAAATAGCAATTCTGAATATGCTCTTTGGTGCTTAAAGCCTTATTTTTAACATGCAGGAAAGAAATATCCAGAAACAATTTTTAAAAACTCACAACTTGTGGGAGCTCTACAACAGGAACACATTTATTGATTTTTCCCAAGTCCTATATCTAGCCTGTGAGAGAACACTTAAAATCACAATAATATTAAATGTTGGCAAGATATATATTATTGAACTCTTGTGTGTGTGTGTGTAACATCACTGGTGATTGAATTTGGCCTGAATTAAGGTTAGATATGTCAGGTTTGCAGTGCAGGAGGAACTTGCATTGTTCCTGCAGTGTTTGTATGCCCACTCCAAAAGGCTGCAGAGCATAACTTTAATAAAATGAAACATGCCCAGGGGAAACGAAGAACTTCAGAAAAAGCAGTGGTATTCAATTAGCTCAGCAGTAGTAAAAATGGGAACAGATTGAGCAATATATTTGATATTGCACAAATATATATCTAAACATCTCTGGCCTGTGAGTGTGGAGACACTGATCCTCAGCAGCATCATTTCAGCATAGGAAGACAAACATTTCACTCTAAGAAATGATGGAACTTCAGGGAGAAAACCCCCAAATTTTCCACCATGTCTTTAAGCCTAATGGTCCAGAGGGCTGTCATTGTACAAGCCTAATGGTCATTCATAATGTCAATTAACTTTGCTGAGGCAAAATACAGTCAGCAAAAATGCTGGCTTTGAGGCATGATTATGAAGTGAGAAAAAATTAAGCCTTTTTAATGGTTTGGTTTTGGTTTTCTTGGAGGGTAGGACTTTGCTGGCTTTGTTGTTTAGTTTTTTGGCTCCCTCTCCCCAGTGATTTTGGAGGACAAAATGGGAAACAATTAAGTGTAAAAGAAAACAAAAGTTCGGATTTTCAGTATATCCTTAACTTCAAGTTATAATTCCTTCTCATGGAGAAGATGCTAGAAGGAATAACAGCTAATCCCTCTGTTTCAAGCCTCTGATCTATCCCACCTCCCCATGGCTACCAGGAAGCAGCATGCATCCATGGGAACATATTCCTTGGAAACAGAAAGGCTGTTGCCTGCATTCCTTGCAAATTTTTATTGCAGCCCAAGCTGGGAGAAACAGTTTTACTGCACTTGCCTGTTGAGATAGACACGTTTTTCTGTTAGCTGACCATTGCCATGGTTGGGATCTTCATAGGGCTCATTCTGCACCACTTCCACACCCTCCCCTCGGTCACTCTGCTCATGGCTGTGCTTGCTGATCATGTACAGCTGTCCAATTCTGTACTGCAAGGCAAAACCAAGACCAAAGTATATTAGTTTTATGTTACACATGGATTCAAAAGCCAATCTTAGTCAATGATATACTGCTATGTTCAAGTAAAAGGTAGTTTAAAGGTGAAAAACAGTATTTTTGGGGTCCTCCCATTATCTTATTAAGTCCATGGCATCACTTGTGGAAATACTAACAAAACCTGTGTGCATACAAATGTAAAGAAGTAGGCCAGTCCTCTATTATTAGACTTTGTATTTTTAAATATATCAGTTAAGAATAAATAAACAATTAATCTAGGGCTTCCACATGCTGAAATGTAAAGGGACTTTAACCAGCAGGTAAACTCTCAAAGTTCTGTGGCACACAGGATTCTCCTGCCCTGCCAACACAATGAAGCCCTGCAAAAACATTTGGGGTAACTATGGCTGGTCCACAGAGACAGGAGCGCCAGACCTTAAGAAAAAACCACGTAGACTCCAAGTCCTTTGAAAAAAGAAGTTTGAGTGACTTGGCAATATTATTAAAATGCATTTAAGCACTATTTTTCTATAGACCCCCAAGTAACTTAGGAAGCCAAACACTGCGAGGATTGGCCCAACTTTGCTATCAAGGAAAAATAAGTTGTTGCATTGTTTTTTTTCTCACAGTGTCTCGTATCTACACCAGGGCTTTTGCCTCCTAAGAAATTTAACAAGAAGTACATCCTTGAACTTTGATGAACAAATATTTTCGAGTAAAATTGTACTTTCCAAGTCATTTTCTGGTCTGAAATTTTATTGTCAAGTCCTTTGCACACTCTTGAGCATACGAGGGTTCTTAGAACAATCTTTGGACCTATCCAGTTTTCTTGACTGGATCCCTCTCTTCCCCAGAGCAATTTGTTTAGGCATGTACCTGCTAACTTCAATCACTTCAATCACATCAATCCCCCTTCAAATAGAGAGAACAACCTGTTAATTTAGAGAATGGCTGAGCTACCACACCAGCTGCCAAGTACTAGCTCAGCATAAGCAAACAAAAGCATCGTGACAGTCTGACCTCAGAAAATTCTGTGAGATTCTTGTGGTTATTGCATATTATAAACAGCAATCCTATCACATACTTTCAAAAACCCAAATCAAAAGAGCAATTAGCTCACAAAAAACCCCCAAACCATCACAAACCTTATTAGCAACTGGCAACAAGACAGTCTTACTCAACCAAATGATAAGGAATAGTATGAGGGAGAGAACCCCATATTAGTTTCTCAATCCTACATAATCCCAATTTATTCCCCTACAGCAACAGGCCACAAGAAGGTAAGAAATTTGGAACTCGCATCTTGAAGGATAACTTCAGAGAGTAAGTCCTAACCTTTTTTACTTGCTAATCCACTTATCTACCTTTGCCTCTACTGAATCCTTTTCCTCTATCTCATCATATTTGACCATTTTGTTCTAATCTCAAAGGCTCTGAAGAGCTGCAGACCTCACACATAGCTTTTAACTAGATCCATGACAAATTGTCTTCTCTTTTTCTCTAACAAAAATTAATATACTGGTGCACAGGGAAGGCAAAGTTTGTAGTACATTTGATTTATCAATTAGTACAGTTTGAAAAAGAGTAACTTTCAGCCACACAAAGCTGTTCTTCAGGTCTGAAATCAAAGCAACAGACTTCAAAGCTGAATACAAGTGGAGAAAAAAATGCTTTGCCTTTAATTAGATATGTATCAATCAGACCACCTGGGAGCATGGACTTACTGCCTGTGGAGTGATAAGGATGGCAGAAAAGAGGAAAGGTGATAAGGTCCTTATCTTCTAATGGAAAGGAAGAGGTCAGTAATTTATATCCTGCGGAATATGATAAGGTCAGATGAGTAGAGAGAGGAATTACAGTTTGACATAAAGTTAATATTTCGATCATGATCTCAATTGGGATTTTTGTTATCCCAGAGAGTTATGAATTTTAGTTGCCATGGACACCTCTGGAAAGTATTTCATAATTGCATGTATCAATTTCCTATGTCCATGTAGTCCTTTGCAATTTTGCTCTCAGTTTTAATGGTCAAATACAAACATCTCAGTTTCTGCTGGAAATGCTGCCTCAGAAGCATCCAATGAGTGTACATTCACACTCACCAACTGTGGGGTTGTACTGATGCCTTCATTTGCTTCAGCATCATGAACGAGAAATACTCCCACAACACCACGTTTTGTTAACAGAGCTGGTTGTTCTTTCATGGACCCACCCCACCATAAAATGCTTGCAAGACAACCAAATTCCAAAGGCTGTAAATGAATCTGAGCAGAAGTTTAAGGGGGCTAAGCTTTGTGCCCACTGCCCTCTGCAGATGAGGGTCAGTGCTGTCAAACAGCAACTGCTTTCCAGATGCTGCACACGCAGTGCTTGAAGGCGGCTTCTCCTCTGATGAGGCTCAAAATCACACACGTTGCAATCAAAGCCACGATCTCACAGAAGGTATCCAAGGCAGCTCAGCATGGGGCCTCCCGTTTGGAAGATGCTGAAGGGAACAGAAGGCACCACTGCTGGACAGCTCTCCTGCAGGAATCCGCCTGCTCCTCGCCTTCCGCAGGCAATGACTTTCCATAGCTACGGATCGGACACCAGTCGAGTAGAAATATCCACCTTCAAAGCCAGCTTGGATTCGGCCCTGAGCAGCCTGATCCAGGCAGTGACATCCCTGCCCGTGGCAGGGGGCTGAAATGAGATAAGCTTTGAGGTTCCTTCCAACCCAGACCATTCTACGACCTTTCCTAACTACTGAAGTGGCTGGGCAGTTCTGCTGGAAAGCAGCTGTACTCTGCAAAGGAAACATATCTGAACACATACTTTGAAGTAGCTAACTCAGCTCTTTTGTGTACTATTCATTTGTTTCTATCTGCTGTACAAAATGTTAAAATCATTCTAGAGCAGGTTGGAAAATGTTAACTTCCAAAATAATAGTACTTTACTAAATCAGAGAGTGCACAGCTATTATTTCAGACAAAATAACATTTTTTCAAGTGTAAGTTTCTATTTACACGAATAAAATCCAAGTCAAAGATGTGTCTTTTAGAACTTGCTGGAATTTAAATGCCTGAATAAAAAGTCACAGCGTTTTCTTAGTTCCTATGGATATTGTGAAGAAATAGCACTTAAGACTCATTTAACAACAGTAATTGATACACATTATTCCTGCAAGGGTAAGCTGATGTGCCATGACTATTTATGTTGCTCTATCACAACCTCAATTTCTTAGCTGCGAGATGATTTTTCCAAGACCATCTACTGTTTCAAGGAATTCAGTAAAATTTCACACAACGGCACCTAACGTGAATTTGGATCTGGAGCAAAACTCTTTGTAAATGCTCCAGTTTAATAGGGGAAAATTTATTCAATATCAGAGGAAGAACTTCAATAAACAAATGCACAGAATGTGGAATTAGAGATTTCTAAGGGAATTTCTGTGTAGCTTTTGTAGTTGCCCTGATGTTTCCCAAGTCCTAATGACTGAGACTCTGTCTCAGTGGTGACTCGCCTGCTCCTTCAACAGGCAGATGGTGTTTGCAATTGGGATTTAGTCATACAAAACACAAGGTTCATGTTAGCAACAGCATAAGGATGGCCAATCTGATTTTGATTAAAATGATAAGTGAGACCAGAAGCATTTTTATCCCTCAGATAGGAGGGGGGAAAAAAAAAAGGAAAAAATTAAAAAATTTTAAAAGAGGTTGTCTTGCTTTAAAAGACAGGTGTCTACCAAAGGAAGGCAGGAGCCCCCCTTAGAATGGGAAATGCAACTTTTGGGCACATCCTACATTGTAACCTAGAACAGGGGTCCAAGCCACCCATCTTTCACATGTAGAGCTCCCACCATCTCCAGCAAGAGCTGCACAAGAAATCTTTATACAAACATGTCTGAAGTTTTTTTCAGCCTGACTGCCTATTGCTCAGGTTTTGATTTAATACAAGTCTTAAGAGTACAAACTTTCAAACTTCAGGTGGAATATTAAAAAAAAAAAACCTCTCTCAAAGGAGAAATTATGCCAAAATGATCTTGTATCTGGAATTTTTATAACACTCCTTGAAGTTCTTATCTGAATGCTCACAGAAAATGTAACAGATTTATCACTGGCTTCGTCTTACATAATTCTCATATTCAAAAGAATGGTTGAACCTTTTAATCTACTTTTATTTCTCTGTAACTAGACTAAACCATCAGGGATGGTGCTGCCATTTCAATTTGTGCAATTTTTTGTTCTAAGCCAGTAGGGAGATCCCTTCCTGCAGAGAGGAGCTGGAGTCCAGAAGACACTGAGTGTCTTTTCTGCCTGCTCAAGGCAATGATTGGTGAGCTGCATTTCGACAATGGAAAGTATTTCGCACACAGGTTCATGCTAAAACACGCCAGTGGCTTCTAGCCCTGTTCTCAAAAAAATTGCAATGGTAAAACAGAAAAAAAGAAGAAAACCCGCAACAACTAAACTGAAGTAGATCTGTCCTTATGCACAAAGGCGGCTCTAAAGGGTGCAACGCTGCCTCCACTGATGGCAATAGTTGTTTTGTCATTGACCTCAATTTAGTTAAGATTTATTTCTAGCAAGAAAATACAACGAATCAGCTTCATCATCAGTTATATCTGTCCAGCTACACTGAAACCAAGGGCATTGATTATGGCAAAAGACTAGCAATTTGATTAAGGAATTCTGATTTATAGAATGCTGTCTCATTCACAGAAAACAATCTTAAAATTGACTGACACATTTCTGATCTATTTTCAAGTCTTAGTCTTTGCAAGATGCTCTGTGTGGTCTTTGTGAATGTGTTCCAGGACTTAATTTTATTTCTTAAATTAAAAGATTAAAAGGAATATTATTGATCACTTGTCCATGTTTCATATATTTTTAAACCATTTCTGATTATTCCTCAAAGGACCACCATGAGACAAACATGGTGACCCCCAGGTAAGTTACTTGTCCAAACATGCCCAGCCTGTCACTCCCAGCAATCTCTTCCCAGCAGTTTTACAGAGATGTTTTACCTCTGGAATAAATTGTTTGGAAATGTACTTGCTTGAGTAAATATCTTTGTTTAGGAGGATACACTGAGGTTTCCTGTTGTGTTTGTTCTGATGATGAGGGCATTGTTTTCAGGTCTTGATCAAGACCTGAGCCCTACACTGCTACAGATATGAGAAGCTTACAGTTAGATACTGAAGACAGGCAAAGAAAGTATTAACCTTATTTTATATTTGATTAATTGAAGCAGAAATTAATACATCAACCTTAAAAAATATGTCTGTAGTAGAACAGGGAATTTAGCCTGTCTAGTGATTCCAGCTCAGTGCTGTTACCACAAGACACACCTGTAATTTCTTTTTCACTCTAAATGATAATTACTTAAAGAGAAGTGGTTTCTCTTATCTCCCCCCAACCATAAATCCTTCATGTTAGTATTATTACACATCACTTCATCTGCAATGGGCGAATCCTGATGCATCCTCACGCTCGTGTGGATGTGGGAGCAGAGCCCCCACGTGTGGGCAATGACAGCCCCGGCTGATGGAGCACTGAGGTTGTGCCCTCTGATCCCCAAACCCCTGGAGGTGATGATTCATAGCTATTAACAATAATTTTAGGAAATCTTTTCCGTGACACAAGCTCCAGGTTCTGACAAAGAGATTTGTTCTCCTTGTTATGAACGTTCCTAGATTGGTTTTAACAAGAATAGAGGAATGTGCAGTGTGCTGGTATTTGATTTTTCATGTATGGGTGGGTTTGTATTGGCTCCTCCTTGGCTGTTTTTGGAATTAGGAATTTGGTTTGGTTTGGTTTCTGTTGGGGCACTACTTTGCAAGCAATGGAAATGGTGGGTGTCTCTTGATAAGCACCAGCTCAAGGTTTTACTGCAGGACACTGCTATGGAGGGAGATCAGTCAGACTTGCAACCACTGCAGAGTAAGAAAACTTGCCACTGAAATAATCCTTCTTTTTTCCTAGAGAGGCAGGAAAGAAAGCAGGAAGAAAATAAACTCACTGTAAATTTGAACTTGGAAATCTCTCTTAAGTAGCAGAACTTACCAGTGTGAAAGTAGTGGTTTCTATTTCTAAAATAGTGATTTTCCTGGTAAAATAATGACATTGTAGGCTAGAGTCCTATGAAAAGAGGACTGCTGGGTTTGACTGCTTGGGAAATTCTGCAAGGAAAGCACGAATAGTAAACAGAGAAGGCAGAAGGGGGGGTGTTCCTCCAGCCCAGTGCAGTGCTGTGCAGAGATCCCCAGCCTGCTGACCTGGCCCTAAATCTCCTTTAGCCTGGCCAAACAGCTGTGTGGAGTCTGCACTAAAATATCGTTTGACTTGTTTCTAAGCTAAGATGTTTAGAGCAAACCAGGCACCTTTGCACTGCATTCTCTTTGTCATGCAGAAACATCCTAAGTGCAAAGAAGTTTTTATGAACTGGTATTTCAGATGGCTGTTCCCGAGGCACAAATGCGAGAAGGCAGCTTCAGGAGCAAAGGCAGACTTCTAAATTACTGTCCTCAACAGGAAATCTGTTTTTATCTATACAAAAGATCAATCAAGGAATAACACCAAACATCTAGGTCCTGAAAACTAAATGTTAGTATGATTCACTGTTGTGATTTGAGGCCCCAGAAAATAACGCAAGTTATTTGGTGGTATAAATGTCACTTCCTGCAGTAATATATAAAGAATCTGACCAGTCAGAGTTTAGAGTTGAGCTTGAAATTTTTCTTTCAACTAATTCCTGCATGCATCTGTGAATCACAAAGCACTACACATCTGCTGACTTGCATCAGCAGTATTCTTTACTGTTGCCCAAATTCATGGGAACATGCTTTTGTGGCCTCACAAACAAACAGTTGCAGTGGGATCAGTTGACTTCTGCATGCTGTGAAGTGCCATTCTTACTGCTTTCATGTTTGCTTTGCCTTTTCAAGGAAGAAATTACATCCTTAAGATACTTTATCTGCCTAAATTCCTGTGAATGACAGTTCAGCAATGACACACTGGATGTTGAAAGTCAGTATCCCCCTCTGGTATTTCCAGCTAAAGAAACACAGCCTACTCTAAGTTTGCAACACCCTGGCACACAATGGCTTACAACCAAACAAGTGCTACTGAAACCAACAGGAGCAGGTCCAGATCTCTGGTTAATAGGTGTACAATGAAAATCAAAATAAATGAAAATTAAGTTGCAAATGTTCAGCTTTCATGCAAATGGTTTGCCAAATATAGCTCATGTCCTGTTCAAATTGTAGTCATTTTATGCTTCTACACCAGCTGTGCTATTGAAAAAAGCCAGCTGTTTATCTGGAGTGTACAAGCTCATACAATTTTTAAGAATCAGTTTTTATTAACAATATTTTACAGTGAATCAGCTGGTTATATTTTTCAACCATGTACACTATGTGCTTTGAACATCAATACTGATAATATTCTATTATGTAGATTTATCCATGTATTTCCTGCAAGGAATGCAGATGCATTTCTGGAGGCTGTCTCCGAAGTCCTCTGTGCACATAAAGAATGGCTGAAAGGGACGTGCTGTGTCTCCTGAGCAGCCTGTCAGTACTGCACCCTGACCACTGTCCACATCAGTTCAGCCCTGCTTCTCAGGACCTGCTCTGATTGTCTGCAAACACGCCCTGCCTCGATTCCAGCTTCCTGCTTTTCATGCACAGTTCACTCTGCCTTACAGTGCACAATCAGTTTGATGACTAGCCAACATTATTGAAGTTTTTCTAAGGCAAAAGCATATTTTATTCATTTGCCACAATTCATTTATGAGATAGTTGTTAATTTAAAGCATGAAGCTAAAGCAGCTGTTCAGTAAATATCTTAAAATTTTAACTTAGGATGCAGTAAAATGAAGTAAAACTGCACCATAATTTTTGTAGCGGTTACTAAAGGTTTTTCAGTGACAAAAACTCTTTTCCTGATATTCCAGGAAAACACTATTTCCATTTCAGATATTCCAAGAAAACTCAGAATGGGAAAGCGTGGGCATTCTTCTCGATCCCTGTCACCAGTCTCTTTCCAGCAGCAGGCCCGAGCCCTGCCCATGGGGTGACACAGGACTGTATTTCACTCACAGTGAAATGTAGCATTCTCCATGGACCAGCGAGGGTGATGGAGAAGCTTGCTCTATGAAACCCGACAGCCAAAGCTGTTGCCTGTTTTTCCATTAAAACAAACANGGGCTGGGCTGCAAAGCTGGCTTTGAACAGGAAGGCTGACTTCTGTGAAGTGCAGGATTTAAAAAATTTAGTTATTTTAATTCAGTTCAGTTTAAGCTGGGAGTATTCAGAGTTTCATACACCCTTTGACCCTTTCAAAATTCAATGAAGTGCAGAAACAGACCTGAGAGTTAGGTTTATCTTTAACTATAAATGGACCAAACACGTGTGCATCTATTCACGCTTTTAGAAACTATTTTCTCTTTTTGCATGGCTAATGGTATTTGCTTAATGTTTAAGTAGAACTTCTTTCCCCTCAGGCTCCTTTTCTCTAATTACTCTTCTTCAGTAATTACTCATTTTTACGACTTATAAAAATCTCTCTCACACCAACACCATCAACTTTCAAGTGCAGAGAATTCAATGCTTTCAGAAAAAAATTTGAGTAAACTTTGAGTTTAGAAGCACCAAAGAGACTACAAAGGATTCCATAAGCTTTGTCAGAATCACAGCGGGGAATAATTCTGCAATTACATTTTTTTGGCAAGCAAGTTCCTTGCAACACATTTTGAGCAATATAATTCTGCTTACAAATATGAAAAAATGAGAACATTCTTAGTATGCACAATCTACAATGAATAAAACAGCATCAGAATTTAGTACTTAGTAGTAACAAGCTGAACAAGACAAATCCAGTCTGCCTTCTGAAAATTTATTCAGAAGAAAGTGAAATTTTGTTTGCTACTTAAAATGAAATAAAAATATATTCACAGTCCAGATTATTACTTCATCCTACTTTCTGATCTTCTAAAATAAAACTGACTTCAATTTCATTTTTAAAATGCACCTGTTTTATTCCTGCATCCTGTAGATAAAAAAAATGTTATAAAGAATCCAGCCTCTGTAAATAGTTGAGGTCACTTCTGCATCTCTGCATCTAACCCAGGGATCAGGATGATGAAAATATTAAGGTTATCTGAAGTCATCTGACGGAAGGAAGCACGTGAGAGCAATTACATAAGAAGGAAATGAAGACATACTTTCCTCCCCAGATTTCTGAGATACACCGAATCTCAAAACTAGTATTGAAAGAAGATATAATTTTTCCATTTTAGTTAATCAGAAGAAACATTTACAGCTGAAGTACCTATTCTATACATCTGTGACAAAATCCCCCCAGGCTGAAATGAATCATTACTGTAGGAACTTACTACTTTTGTACCTATGCACGAACTTTTTTTACATGCACGAATCTGTAACAAATGCTGGGAGCACATTTAGGGGAGAAATCTGTTTGCCTGCTACTGACTTATGGAAAATCAAAACTGCAGCCAAATAAACTCTCGGGCAGGAAACCTGGGTTTTTCTGCAGAACAAAAAGCAGCTGTGACACCTGGGGGTGCACACGCTGGAGGGGACAGGGTGCTCAGGTCTTTGTTTGGAGTTAGAGCACACAACCTTTCATTGCAAACTTCTCCACCTTGAAGGTGCAAGTTCTTTGACGATGTACAGATGAGCAGAATTGCTGCCTTCCAGCACCACACAGAACAGAAGCTCTTACGTAAGTATAAGCAAAATTTCCAGGAAGGACCACATTCCTGACTGACTGACAGGCTACAAAGCTTCCAGAGCAGACATTCCTTTAATACCACATGTATGCTAAAGGGAGGATGAAGGCAAAGAATTCCTGACAAGAGATTCTACAGGCTTAATTCAATTTTATCATAAGCCAGGAATGTGAAGCTGTATGGTCTCCAGATGTTTTAGATAGATGGGGTCACAGCATTAGGCATTCCACCAGCTCTTATCTGGTTTTAGTGTTCTGTAAGGGAAGTCTAGAACATTACACAAACACAGCCAGCATCTCCTCTGGGACAGAACCTGGAAACAGTGGAGAGGGAGGTGCAAGAAACTACAACCTGCAGGTTTTAACCAATGCAGAAGAATTACATGGGTTCATCATACTTAGGAAGATGAGAGAGGGTGATAATGTTTGGGTAAAATGGGATATACCTTCTCAAGCTTATACAACAAATATGTACCTCTATATTCCACAGAGCTGCCCACAGTCTGATTATGCAGGGGCTGTAAGTCACAGCTGGCAATTTATCAGTGCAGATATCAGCATCTCAGAGAATCCAGTGACACTAATGGGGCCTTGACCATGCACCAGGGAAGTAAAAAACTCTTCTGGGACAGATATCCTTGCCTTACCCCTTTGGATACCAAAACCAGTACCAAAAACAGCAGAAAAATGAGCAGCTCCTGGTTCTGTGCTGGACTGTGCACCCTTCTGAAGTGGCTTGTGTACCACCAGTAAAAGACAAACCAGCTCCTCAGTACCTCTAAGTGGGAATATCTTTCTTTCCACCATGAGAATTTTGTTTCGCGTTGTGGCCTTTTGGAAACTTTCAAGTACAAACAAGTTGCCAAAAGGCCACTTCAGCTGGAACAGATCCTGTTGAGTCCAGTGGAAAGCCTCTCCTGTTGACTCCGGAGAGCTCTGTACGTAAGGGAACAAAAGCTTTCCCGCACTCCCTACTCCAGTTAACCACTTCCTCCTTAGCTAGAGCCAGCTGCGTCACTTGGAGCGTTTCCTTTGGGTCTAAGAGCTCAGGGTGTACAGTAGCACCAGGGAATACAGCTGAAAACCATAACAACAAAATGTATAAATAGATAAGAGTTCTGTCTAGAGAACCCGGTTTTCTTCCCGCAGTGCCTCAGACCCGCACAGTGCTCTGAGACAGCCCTGCGAGCGCGGTGTACGTGCGTACTCCGGGCTGGAATCTGCTGCCTGAGACGCGTGTTTGAAATGGGAAACACGTAGCTCAAAGACTTGAAACGCACACGCCCCGCAAAAAGCTGGGTTTGGAAAAAGCCAAAGAATTAATCTAAAGCATTCTGCTGTAGAGCTCAGTAACTGACAAAAGCCCCAAACAAAAACCACACACACACAAGCCGAACAAAAAACCCCTCCTCCCCAGAGTCTAAAAATACAGTTACAAAGAGATCATCGCTTCCTTTCCTGCCGCCCAGGGCCTTCTACTCCCCAAACGCTCCTGTCACTGGTTCACACTCCGAGAGGAAGTGGTTCCTGCAGCAATGGCAACCCAATGAAAGCTCTTTGTCGCCTACATTTTTGATTTTTTTATAGCATGCAGAAAGAGCAGACAGCAAGACCACAAACTTGTTGCATGGCAACACAGCTTGACCTTCTTTATCACTTTTCATAAAAATAAAGAATTCAGACAAACTTAGAGAATTCTTTGACATATGTCATGTGCCTGTAAATTACTCCTTGGGAAACACAAAAAGGTGTAATTAAGGAAGAAGATGTAAGAAAATATTAAAACATGAATGAAACTCACTAAAAATGTCCATCCCCAAACAGGTCTCACAGCTTGGTCAGCAATCTAATTTTACTTTTAAATCTAATATACTTTTAAATGGATGTGGTTCAGTCAAACATTTATAGCAGTACATATCTGCATTACTTCTAAGTTAAAACATTGCTTTTATAATGGTTTAGATAGTTTCTACTATTTCTACAGGCTTGTGACTGTGAAACACTTTTATGACAACATTTTTTATTGTAGAAACTTTATGAACTCTCAGCTCTGTTAACCAGATAATGCCATGCTTTAATGGGAATACTCAGGGATTTCTCCAGCTCAAAGGCTGGGCAAATGCCTGTTTAAGAATTTCCTCACTAACAAATCAAGTGCTCTTGTGGACAGTTTCTCAGATTTGTTTTAAATCTCTCTTCCTTATTCAAAAACTTTTAGGCTGGGGAGGTAGGGGATGTCACACTACCTGATAGGTGTTCCCAAAACAGGGAAACCTCCAACATGTGGTATTTTATGCAGGGCTCGACTAGGAAAATTTTAGCTGAGTAGTTCAGGGAACAGCTTTAGTGGGAGCTCATGGCAAACTGTTCCTGCAGGATCCACACTGTCACTTTCCAGCCACTTGTTAACCTTTAGAATATTCCATTCCTCCGTCTTTCACATTCATTCACAAAATGAATACATAGAAGGAATGCTAATGGTTAATTATCCAGCCAGGAAACTCAAATTCCCCTTTTTTTTTTTTTTTTTTTTTTTTTTTTTTGTGTTTTTTTCCTTTNNNNTTTTTTTTTTTGTGGTTGTTTTGCCTTGTGCTCTGTAGGGACTGCAGGATTCTCCTGAGAAGCAGATAACCATCTGGGCACTCCAAATTCCTCACTGCCACGGCTGAACTGCCTCCAGCACCTCAGACACACAAATTAAAGCTACACAGTGGAGCAGCAGAGCAGGGATATTCCTCAGCTGCACCTTCCTTGATCCTGATACACCTACTTCCCAATCTTGGATTAGCAAAGCCACCGCAGACGACCAGCCTAAACAGTGCTCCTTTAATACTTTCTTCTATCCAGGCTGCAGACAATTAGTTAAACCCAAATAGATTAATGCATCTAACTCTACTCTTTGATTGAAAGGATGGCAGTGAGCAATTTGCTGTCTCAGCTGGTCACAGCTGTCACTGAGAGGCAGGCACCAGTTTGGCTCTGGGGGAAGCTCACAGTGTTACTCCTGTTGGAGCCACACGGTCAGCGTGCTGTGAGCACAAATGCTGACAAGCAGGGCAACACGTGGGAAGAGAGCTGGCATTTCCAGGGGCATCCATCCACGCACACTAGGTTGAAGTACTGAATATATTCTACTATATACTATATTCTTGACACAGTGTATACTCTAGTTGACGATTCTAAACCTGTCGTGTGCCCATTCTCTTGTCATGATTCTGAGTTAGCTCCACAGCCACCTGATATAATCTGGATCACCGATAACTCACACCAAATAAACAAATAACACACTTAAATGAAGTTACTTTAGAAAAGAAAAAGCACTCCCGGTATACAATAAAATAGAACAGATAATGCAGTGGTCTTAAAAATAATATTTAACGCCAAAAAGGGGAGGAAATGAAAAAATCAAAAGCAACTTTTTATTCCAACTTGTTTCTTTAAATTCAAATTGCAAAATCAAGAATTACTATTGAAAAATATTTAAGATGTTTAAAGTGAGGCCTAAACACAGAAGAGAAGTTAGCATTGTAAACAAAGTTCTTTTAGGGCAAGGAAAGACGCAAGGTTGTATTCAGGGCTGCTGGATGACAAATGTTTTCATGTCATTTTCCCATGGCACTTAGTGACATTAAAACTACAGAGTCTGGCAAGCATGACTGATTATTGCTTTATTTTCTCATTCTTCCAATAATTTCTAACACACAAACACATAATGACCATCAACAGAGAATACAAAAGCTTAGATCTGACAACCAAACAGGCATTCCAAAAGGGCAAACTGTGTGTTTAATTCAATTGGATTTAGTGACGGGTCAGGGCTCTTCTTTCACAACTCAGAGGATTCCCATTGCCCAGTTCTTCCGGAGTTACTGAGAACAAATAAAAGATTTGCATTCTAGCACCTGAGTTACAGTGTGTGGAAGAGAGAAAATGAAGTGTGAGTTTCAGCCGTGGGTTGGTATGGTTATTTCCTGTATTACCTGTCAATGCTGCCTTAATGAAGGCCAGAAAAGTCCTCATGTAGCAAATATGCATCACAGTTCCCCCCAAAGGTACAAATCTAGCAGATCCAACTCTCATGGCAGTCTTCCATCTTCCTCTGTTTCTTTTTTTATGGGCAAAACAGGGTAGAGAGAAGGATGACTATGCAGCATTATGGATCTGACGGCTCTTGGTAGCCTCCTAATAAAATTTAGGAAACTGCTAGAGCAGCACTGAGCATGGAACTGGTACAGAACACACTGACTGCAGGTCACCGGGAAAGTCACTTTGCTTGTGGTGCCAGAACTCACAAACCGAAGACCCAAACTTGCTGTAGCTGCCTTAATTTGGGAAGGCTCTTTTTCTTAAAAAAAGCCTTTCCATTTTTCCTCTCAGCCCTGATGTGTGCTGCAGAGACACAACACGCTCTATAGCCAGAAGGTTTGAATTTGAGGCTGGCTATTTATATAGTTATTCCAGTCCTCGACTGTGCCACAAAGCCCTGACAGCCCCAACTATTCGACAACTGACTTCCCTGACACAAAGACAGCCAGAATGGCTAAAGGTCATTCATATGAATAAACGCCTATGAATGATCAAGTTTCTCTTTTTTTTTTTTTTTTTATCTGTGGACATGAAAGGATAATTAATAATTTCATTACAACAGGAAGATCAAACTAGCATTGGTTTTCCACTTACTATTAAAGGCAGTCCTGCAGGGCTGAAATACTACACTCTTCCTTGCCATTCCATTTTTAGTTCCTTTTCTTTGCTTTCTTTTCCTTTTCTATCTCTTAGTGAGATTAATATCACAAAACTCTCAACCTTTACAAAATGGATGCTTTTATCTCTGCAGCAGAGGTGCCTGCAAAGTCAGTATGATGTGAAAAGGTTTCTGCATTTCAGTACCTTTGCCACGTGAGTCACTGGCAGACGTCACTGTGGTGTCACTGTTCCATCTTTGGGAGGACACACATTCAGGGCAACAGTGAAGCACAATATGCACTTTCTCAAGTCTAGAAATCCCAAAGGGAAAGCTGCAGAGACACGCTTGCCTCTCCACTCATCCGTAGACCAAATGTTTCCTTAAGGCCATTTGACTGACATTTCTTCTTCCAATGACATCAGAAGGAAAAAATGGCATTAAGTGAATTCTCAGTTACCACTGGGTATCATCCTCAAAATAATTTTCTAGACATCACAACAACTTCATTGAAATGCCTAAAATTGCAATTGCCCCTGCAAGAATTCTAAATGATGAACAACAATCCTTTTTATTCTTTCAGAAATACAGTAAAACATAGAAGAAATTAATCTCAGACAGCCTCTCAGAGAACACCATAAGCCTAAAGATTTGTATGAATACTTATTGAAAAGCTCAAAGAAGTAGAACTGCCTTAAATGTTCTTAAACTTTGATTTCTTGAAATGAAAGATTAGATGTGGTTTCAAAGATTATATGAAGAAGATGAGTTTTAAGAGCTATCAAATAATTAACCTGTGAAACAAGATGAAAATAATGAGTAACAGAGACACAGACTGCAGGGTGAGCTCAGTGTGGGCTGACTCGTTTGGCTGAGCTGCTCTGTTGTCCCAAGGTGAGATTGTTTCCAACACTCAGGCCAGTGTCTGCAGGTAATTCAGGGAGATAGAACCAACCCGATACTGCCCTCAGGACTGTCCTTATTCTCTTAGCTCCCTCGTAGCTTCTGCTAACTGTAACTCTCGTTTTATTGCTATTTTTTGGGAACAAAAGATAAAGGAGCTCATAACTGAAGCCAAATAACCACTTTTCATCTCCTGCTGATCTGGATTTGACTTGAAGACGACCACTGTCTTGCTGAATCTGACCTAAAATATCAAAAACAGCCGGTAGTTTGACTTAATCCAGTCCTGCTCTGACAATAATTCCAATGAAGGCATTTTAGTGCATGTGCTGTGTATTTACTAGCTGTCTGTTTATATTGCTAACAATGATGTTGATACTGCAGCAGGTCATTGCCAGTTGAGTAAAACACAAGTTTATGTTACCATCAACTATTTATTTTAACACTGACATAGGATGTGTATTGTGTAAATACGTGGTGGTATTTTTCTGTTAACAGAATTGTATTTAAAATTCATGATATCAGTAACAGTAATATGAAAATGAACCACTTGCATTGAAGAGATTTGTATCTAAAGTATGAGCAGAGAAAGTAAAAGATGACCAGTCATTAACTGCCTAACAACTGCCATTACAAGAGATTGTTCTCTTGCTGGGAAAAACTCCTCTGAATTTTAGTTGCATGATGTTTTACTGTGTCTACTTAAGGCTCAGAAAGCCACAATGAAAATGGCTCAGGAAAGTTTCACTTGCTGGTAAAAATAATAGCAATTATTAAATAAAAATGATTCATTGTATTGGAAATAAATGTCAGAATTTTTTTCCTTTGGAAGGCTCTTATGCCTACAGGGAGCTAGGAAAGGGACTTGAAATTCAACAGACATGTAGTCTTTGCATAAATACTTATGCATGAAAATCCCTTGGCTAAATATAAACCTTTAAATTTAAGTCTTTGCAAATACAGCTCCATATTCTCAAAGAAGCTTTTTAGGGCTTTCCAGAAGAATTATCAAAATACTCTGTTCTTACTGCACACTCTCACAGATCCTACTATATTTAGGATATATGTTTTTCATGTTCTTTATCACAGATTTTTTTTCTATTGCTTATTCTCTTCTCTCATATGGCACTGTGCACATCCTAAATGCTCATTTTATCCATTACTCTCCATTATCTCAAGTGCAGCAGCCTGTGCAGTGCATCCCAAGGTTCCAGCACGGGTGATAAGAGCCAGCAGCTCACATGAGGCCGGATGATCACCCATCACATGATGGCCCTGCCTATGGCAGGGGGTGGGACCAGATGACCTTTAAAGGTCCTTTCCAACCCAAAACGTTCTAGGATTCTATGACACTCAAGCTCTTTTTTTCTCAGAAGTTTGCAAAATCCCCCAAAACCATTACAAACAAAAACTGTGCTTAAGGAAATCTTCCTCAGCTTACAAAGCCAGACAGTCAGCAGCTATAGCAAGGGGTGGGTGTCTGACTGGGTATAAATGCACTTGGGTACCAACACTGGCACAATTCAATAATCACGTGCCACTTCTTCTCCCTATTTGAGGCAGTTGCATACTAATGAGGATGATTTTACGTAGGGCTTCTGCTCCATTTGCTGAAGTGCTGAAAAACATCCTGGGAAGGGAAAACAGTGCCAGCTCAAGGTTGTATGAAGTGAAGACTCCACTTGAGGGCGTATCCTCTGGGCATCACCAGCACGAGGGCCTGGTCGTGATGCAGAAGGATGAGGAATGACAACATTTAAGCAATGTAGGTAACACAAAGCGAGTCACTTAATCCCAAATTCTTCACAAGCAATTGCTATTCCCTTGTTCCTCATCCGGGTACCCCACTCAACATGAGATCTGATTCAGAGAAATGCTAAATATTTACCAGCTTGCCAGTGCTAAAGTCAATGAGAACTGCATTTCCAATTCCACCCTGGAAAATCAAGCTCCGAGTGTTAATACTGAAAAAAAAAAAGTGAATATTTTCAACTATTACTTCTCCATACAGACTTTTGGCACCTGCAAAATTACAGAACTTGCTCATTTACAAAAGTGTAATGAAAATAAATTGATTAATATTTAGTAAACATTTAGACACTTTAGTGATAAGCATCACTCAAAACCCTGGTAGACACTGGTTCCAGCTTCAGAGATGGGTAGTAAGTTACTGGACAAAAAGACAAAAAAATTATATCATGAAAACATGGTGTTCACACCAGCCTCACCCAGCCTCTCCAGGAACCAGTTTACGGAAAATATATTAAAAAAGCAGGCAAACCAAAACTGTATGGGCAACAATAATTTTGGCATCTCCTCATTCTAAGTGCCCTTCAACTTCTAAATGACGGTTTTTAAATTTGTCTACGTTGATACCAAAATTATAATTCCCTGCTGTTTTGGAATCTATGCAGAAGGGTACAGGCTACTGAAATCTTTGCAGACAGGTGAAAATGCAGTGAGGTGGCTCTGAGCTCAGAGAGGCAGCTTGCAGATGTACTTTTTCCTGCTTGTGCCTTTTTTTTGTGGTTAAATAAAAGCATTCGGCTTTCAGTTCTTATCTTTTCAATGTGTTACATTCACTCTACAGGAAACAAACATCAGTATTTTGACCCTGTGGGGTTTTTTCCTGAAAACAAGACATTAATACAGGGTAGAGCAAGCAAAAGCAAAACTTCATTTTTTAAATTGGAGAAGCCGCAAAATTAATTTTGAAAGCTTCTTCGTTCACAGCTGAAAGGCTTTGTACAAAACTTCATCCTGGAGTGATATTTTCAGCTGTAATATAGGGGTTAGTAATGGAAATGCTGACAGGCCCATAATTATGGAAGCGGAGCGGGCACCACTATAAAGTATATCAGATAGGCAACTGCTTAAATTCAGCACAAGGTATCAAAAGATGTTCCTGTCTGTCCTCATTACAGCAGCACTTGAAATTCCTTTTAACCTCCCTGACTCAAACTATTAATTTGATATTCAGAAGGACACATACACCAGGACTAATACTTGCATGAATACACCCCATTTTGTACTTCAGACCAAACTGGTGGATCATCCTAAATGGTTAAGCTCATAGAAACTGAAAAAATAAATGGCAAGGGTCAGAATATTTTACTTTACAGGACACAAACTGAAGCCATGTAAAGTAACATAAAAATGACACATTAGTTCCTGTGTTCGCTGAGATTTTAAAGATTCTCTTTATATCTAGATAAGCAATGACATATTTGTGTGCAATAACACTTTTGGATACTGAGGGGGAAAAGTGCCCTCACCTCTGGTCACTGGATCTTGTTTGACAGCCACCTCATACACTGGCATGAAATTCTTGATGCCTGCACAAATTCCACACATGCAAAGGAAAGAAGATCAAGCCTGGAGGTCCAGGAGGGCAGTTGGGTGAATAACATGCTTATAGCCTGTATAGATTTTAATTTATATTGTTACTTCCACCAAAAACATTCATTAAATTGGTAGCATGATTGCAATGTGCACAGTATATTCTATTTCTGTAATATATCAATTCTGAAATTTCATCTGACAGTTGTCTGCTGTAATAATGTTCTTTTCTTCAACAGACACTGAAAGAGCAGCAGGAGGTTACCTTTGAATTATTTCCAACCATATACTCTATATCATGCTCCAACAAACTCACTCCTATTTACTTCTCTGCATTAAGGTGCATAAAAAGTACAGAAGGAGTGAATTTACCTGTCTTGCACCTAGCCAGAGAATCAAATTTTGGGGGCCAAGAAATAAATAATTAAAAAAAAAAAAAAAAAGTATGTGTTGCATTCTGTACAAATCTAGGTCTACAGCTCTTATCAGGTAAGGGAAATAACAAATGTCACATTCCACAGAAGCTTGCCTCACTGGAAATGGGATTGATGGTGTTTTTGATGAGTAGGTAGAGAAAGAAAACATCTCACTGAACAGAAAGTACTTTCCCATGGAAAGCTGGAATAGTACTATTTTGAGTAATGCCCTACTTAAGCGCAGGGACACCCTCACTGTGTCACTCACACAAACGTGATTTGCATGTTTTGATGGTTTGTACCTCTGCCTCAGACTACAGCAATGCCTTCTACAAGATGATTCAGAAGATTATTATATTTGCATATTTCCCCCATTCCTGGCAGCAAAACCTTCCACGGGCCATCAGTTCCAGGACTGCAGCCACTACAGGAGAACACGAGCAGCAAAACAAAAAGGTCCCAACTTCTACTGATGTCATTTCTAATTGAATGTGGAGCACAGCTGAGGCTGCCAGGATTCCTGCACTTGTAGTCATGGGATGTTTTAATTTTCTGATGAGGAAAACACGTTTTCTCCCGAGGCGGACAGGATTTCAGATATCAACAGAGGACAATGTAAGTTTGTAGTTTCAGAACAAGGGGCCCCATGAAGAAGATTTTTGACTATTAACTCACTCCCTGAAGAAGATGAGGCAGCAAAGCAACAAATGCCAGAACAGAAAAATGTACTGGCTTACCAAGCCAGGCTCAGTCCTCCTAGATATCTACTGACCAGAAAAAACCTTGTTTCCTCTTGTGCCATTCTGTCCATATTATATATCATTTAGCAAATCATCAGGTTCACAATTTTATTAGAAGTCCCAAGGAAGCAGTTTAAATTTTCTAACATAATTTGGTCCTCTGGTAGCACAGTTAAAGGACACATAAATGTGAATGTCATATGCAAAAATGACTTGTAGTACTTTGTGGGAGAGTAAGACAAAGCACTTCACCTAAAGCCAGCAGAGTTCTACAGAGTGCAGTTCAGGACAGAATTGTCTTGCATGTCACACACAGCTCCTCATTCAATGAATTCTCTCTTAGGTTCGTATTTTTGCATTCCTCATGCAAAAGAAGAGAAACTCCCACTGGCTGTGTGGAAGTGGACCTGAGGAGGGCATTAATCTTGCTTACCAGCATCTATAGGAATGCTGTCAATTAATTACAAGAGTATCAAATGCTTGACTGCAGATCGTGTACATGGTGTGCTTTTCACTTACTGATTTACAGTCAGTGGGAGGAGGTCAGAGCGAAAATGTGACTACAAATCAAAGTTAAACATGGACATGGAAATTTATCTCTTTTTCCAAGACGGCCAGTTCTGTGTGTGTTGGGCATGAGCCGGGGCTGTGCTGATGAAACAACAGCACAACAGGGTTTGCTCCTGGCAGTGACAAAGTGAGGAATCACTCCTGCAGCACGGGACCCTGTTAGTTTGGATGCTGTGCATCCTGCAAGAGCTAGGATCTAAAATAAAGCAAATGTTAACTCCTTTCATAGAGAAAACAATCAGAGGAGTTCACAGCTCCAAATGGAAAGCAGGGAACATGACATCCTGCCAACCAGCACTTGGCAAAACAACTTCTAATATAATATGCAAATACTGGTGCACTGACAAATATTACTTGCAAAAAATAATAACAAACTGCCTGAAATCCTAACTATTAGCATTATTGCTACCTCTGTGATTCTCTTTTAAGGAACAGTCCCCAAATAGTCAATGATGTAAAAGAATAAGAATGAAAAAAAACCAGTCATCAAAAATCCTCTGCTTAAGTTTTGTGCTTACATGCAGTAAAGCAGATAGCCATGGTAAAAAAAAAATCTCAGTTTGTTTTCTAAAGATTGCATCTTTGCATTTACAATGAATTCAGTATGTTGTGTTGGCATTTAATTATAATTCTGTACTTCCACCAAGTATGACAGGAGTTGTGTTAATTTGCTTTTCATATGCTTCTCATTTGCTATCATCTATTCAATGTATTGAACAGAAAATTGAGAAAGAGCATATGAGAGTGGTTCCTATTACTCGAGAAAAATAAAAAGAAGTGTGTGAATAGCACAGCTTGGATGCATAAATAGAGTGTGAAAGTTAGGACAGCTTTAGTGAGGAGAAGTCATGTGTTAATCTGTGTCCGAAGAGGTCAACGCGTACACAGACAGCTGATATGGGGCAATTTAATATCAAAAGCCCATTTTGCCAAGGCCACAGAATCACAGAATATGCTGAGTTGGAAGGGACCCACCAGGATCATCAAATCCAACTCTTAGCCCTGCACAGGACATCCCCAAGAGTCACATCATGTGCCTGAGAGCACATTGCCCATGTTCTGAAAGAAACAAATTTGCCATAAGAGAAGTCCTTGCATGGACAAATAATCGTTCACAAGTTGCAATAAAAAAGCAAAATAAAGAGACAAATAATTTTTAACACTGGAGAGAGGGCACCAGTTAAGTCTCTGAGGAATTTGTGCTGGGTCTGAAAGTGTTCCACACATCATTAACGATGGTTGTAGCAACTTAAGATGACTTGAACCCCACAAGGATGGAAAGCAACAGTTTTGTAATTAACCTCCTACAAAAAGGATCTAAAAGAGGGAGTGGGAGGCGTATTATAGAGAGTACAAAGAGAAAAAAGGAGAGAACACAGAGGATACAGTTACAGTGATCACTTGCAGCCTGCAAGGCTCAGAGAGCAACTTTTGATTAGATGAAAAGCTCAGTAACTTTATCTCCTTGACCTTAGTGGGAATAAACACCTGGGACAGCAGCTTAAAATTCTTTAGCCCAAATTCACCACAGGGTCACCTCAGCACTACAGATGGAAGGGTTCAGGGATGAAAACTGAGGGTTCACCATGGTCTTCTACACACAGAGGAACCAAAGAGCCCCCGGGTTCCTGCTGGTTAGACGGGCACACAGCTCTGGTCCTGCTTTTACTTCTGAACCCCGGAGAGGTACAGCTGGGCCACAGGGCTGAACAGGGTGGAATCACAGAGAAACATCCCAGACGGTCACCTGAGAGGAAACCAGGCCTGCCCTACTGGCAGTGCAGAACACAGGGAGTACAGGACATGAGCCTTCAGTCCTGGGCGAGTTATGTCTCGTTCTTGGGAAAATGCAAGGCACATCCCAGGGTGATCCTATCTTACGGTACTGATTAATTTGTGGAGTTGTTCAGAGTCTGCCTGAAAAGGATCCCGTACTCAGGATGTCAGAATGGCTTTATGTCACCCACAGGTCTTTGCATTTTCACGACAGCCGTTCCCTGAGCAGCTTCCTTAGACAGATACGCTGAAACACTGGCTTCTGACAAGAAACCTTTCACAGAGGAGTTTGTGTATTCTTTGAGTTTACAAAAAATACTAAAGATTTAACAGGAACAAAACCAGTAACTCTATTTCACCAGTATAAATGCAAAGTATCAAGAAATAGTTGATCTTTGAAGCCTAAGAAGCTGTTTTAAGCTAGCATCAATATGCAGATATGTGAAATAGTAAAGTCTACTGATGCTCTACACCTTCCAGACTTTGATAACACAATTTTTCATTCTCTGTTTTCTAAAATATCATAAGCAGATGCAGTGCACTAATTTGCTACAGAAAGCACACAAGGGA
>VYZQ01047486.1:0-14523 GCA_013400655.1 Mystacornis crossleyi | reverse complement strand
CTCAGCACTACAGATGGAAGGGTTCAGGGATGAAAACTGAGGGTTCACCATGGTCTTCTACACACAGAGGAACCAAAGAGCCCCCGGGTTCCTGCTGGTTAGACGGGCACACAGCTCTGGTCCTGCTTTTACTTCTGAACCCCGGAGAGGTACAGCTGGGCCACAGGGCTGAACAGGGTGGAATCACAGAGAAACATCCCAGACGGTCACCTGAGAGGAAACCAGGCCTGCCCTACTGGCAGTGCAGAACACAGGGAGTACAGGACATGAGCCTTCAGTCCTGGGCGAGTTATGTCTCGTTCTTGGGAAAATGCAAGGCACATCCAGGGTGNTCAGTCCTGGGCGAGTTATGTCTCGTTCTTGGGAAAATGCAAGGCACATCCAGGGTGATCCTATCTTACGGTACTGATTAATTTGTGGAGTTGTTCAGAGTCTGCCTGAAAAGGATCCCGTACTCAGGATGTCAGAATGGCTTTATGTCACCCACAGGTCTTTGCATTTTCACGACAGCCGTTCCCTGAGCAGCTTCCTTAGACAGATACGCTGAAACACTGGCTTCTGACAAGAAACCTTTCACAGAGGAGTTTGTGTATTCTTTGAGTTTACAAAAAATACTAAAGATTTAACAGGAACAAAACCAGTAACTCTATTTCACCAGTATAAATGCAAAGTATCAAGAAATAGTTGATCTTTGAAGCCTAAGAAGCTGTTTTAAGCTAGCATCAATATGCAGATATGTGAAATAGTAGAGAAAAGTCTACTGATGCTCCACACCTTCCAGACTTTGATAACACAATTTTTCATTCTCTGTTTTCTAAAATATCATAAGCAGATGCAGTGCACTAATTTGCTACAGAAAGCACACAAGGGACCAAATCTTCAGCTGACTTACTGAGGTGAACTTTATATGTCAACTTGCAAAGTTTGCTGGGCCTCCAAAACAGTTTTTGTTTAAATCTCACACATGCAAACAATTTGCCCCCATAAATCAGCGGGGTGATGAAATGTTGATGGAGTTAAAAGTCCTTTTTCTTTGAAACTCATAACTAGAAGGTGTCAAAAGTCCAAAAGTAAAAGAGGGGTTTGCAAGATAAGACAGGCAAAAATGTACCTCAACAGCTCTGTCATTATTTTTATGTCAGTGATTGCATGATAAAATATTTAATCAGCAAGTCTAGTTCCTTTCCTACATGGTTTCCATATAATTCCAGTTTCCAAAAAATGGAAAATGCTTTTAAATGTCACCTGATGGAGCAAGTGACTTCTATTGCTATAAATCCTTACTTCTTAAATTCTTTTCTCTGAAAAATGCCTTCTGTATTCTTCCTTGTTCCCTTACTTTTCACTTTCTTTCTTTTAACTGACAAAATGGGTAAAAATGTTTGCTTTAAACCAAGAGTCATGGATCATTTTCACTGCAGTGTAACCTGGATTTAAGAAGCAAGATACCACAGAAACGAACACTCGGTGCAGGAGGGGAGAGTATCAGGAACCACCCATCAACACTAAGATAAAAATTCATGCTACAATTTCACACAGAGAATCGTGACTGTTAAGAATGAATATTCATAGATAACTGCTTCAGAAAAGTGTGGAATAACCTGATATAAACTCAACAAAATGAAGCCTGGTAAAGCAGAGTGGCAAAGCTTTCATAAACTTCAAGACTAAATTCTGGTTTGTGGCTGAGGAAGACCTCGCTGAAGCAGCAGCTTGACTCCAGACTCCTGCTCCTGTGCCCACACAGGTCACACTGGTTACACGAGTGAGTGAGGGATTTCCCAGGTCAGCGTCGATTTAGGTGAGATTTAGGCAGCTCCAGGGCACCACAGGTTTGCACAAGGACTCTGGGACTTCCAGACTTGGCACCACCACCAAAAGAAAGCAGAGGTCCTACGTTGCCAAAAAGACCAGGTGAAAGGACAGCTGAGCAGGGAGAACTCAGAAAGGCCATTAAAAACCCAAGCTTGAGACTGACTTTCCATTAGATCTGTGAATCCATGACATTGTTCTTAATACACATGATCTACTAATCTACATTAATCACCTTCAGCAATGCTTTTTTTATTTCCTTTGATCAAAAACATCTTGCAAACTCAATTTTTTCCCTTAACTCACGGCTCTTGTCAAAGGTTTGGATTGGCTGCAATGCTGAGTTCTCTTCTTCCCTTACCATTAAATATGCATGAATACTTCAAAGCCCAGTGCTTTACTGCATACTTACTGTGACATGGAAGTTTGTGAGTGGCCCTAGGGAATGTCCTCAGCTTTCCTGTAACAATAAACTCAATCAAGTGCTACCTATAACATGAGCCTAGAGAACTCAAGTAGCTCACTTAATTTGCAAGTCTAACTTCCAAAATTGTGGAAAGGCCTGCAAACAAAGATGTTAAGTATAACAACTCATGGAAAGGAATGCAAGTGCTGGGAGCTTGTAAAAGGCCTTAAGGACCTCCTCGAAAAGCTTTAAGACATTCTCTGACTCTTGGTATTGTGTACAAAGCAAGTGACACTGGTTTAAATAACATGAACGTTTCCAGCCAATGTAAACCAGCTTAAAACCAAAATATGACAAATCATACCATCCATGAAACACTATTTTGTTTGGCTTTGCTTTACAAAATGGTAAAATGTGAAAGGAAAATTGAGAAACAACCCCGAACTGAGTGAAAGAGAAAACTCTGTGTATGCACACATCTCCTGCTCCTGAAAATCCGTTTTATATCCTATAGCTATAGGAAAAATTGGAGGACCCAATTAGCCAAGCTTAATAAAGACCAAAGTCTGACAGCTGCTTCTAAAAAAGGTACAAAAATCCTCAACAGGAGACTGCTGTGCAAACTCGTGCAACAAGCTCCACTCTGCACTTCACTGCTCATACAACTGCACCAATTAGGCACCCTTGGTATGGTTCTATCAACATGTACTTCATAAATGCCTTTGATAATAACCACACTATCCTGACTGAAGTATTTGCACCTGGTTATGTAATACTCCTGGGCATATGGCTTTTTGCAGTAAATAGAGAGTGCAAAATTATTTTGAATTATTTAATTTTCACATCTTAGAATATTTTGGAGAGAAAAATCTACAACACTTTTATCCCCCCAACCTAAATGTTAAAGATAATTTAGGATAGTATCTGTGTCCTACTGCCCTTTTACTCTGAAGTATGGAAAAAATATATACATATTCACATGGGAAAACATATATTTATATATTATGTGATTCATGTATGATGTATTATAGATATAACATTCAGCCAACTCTATTGGAGTTGACAAAATTGAATCAAAAGCTATTCTTATGGTCATGAGAGGGGAATGCTTTGAATAGTCATGCTAGTAGGATGTATCTTGTCCACATGGAAAATCTGGAAAACTTCAGTGGAAAACTGAAGGAAATAAAGAGTTGAGATGAGGTAAAGGGCTGATATGTGGAGATCACAAGCAAACAGCAATCGCTGCTCCTCAAGTGCTGGTCAGGAATCAGAGCTTTACCCAGACTTCAGTCCCCAGAGGAAGGATGAGACACAGACCTCCCCACGGATCAGAGCAGCTCCTCTCCTGCAGGAGAACATTCGCTTCTGAGGTGGAGGATGCTCACTGATGGCCACTGACATTCCCTGGCCCATCACAAGACAAATCACTCGTGTTGTTTACTCCAGTCCTGGCCACTGAAGACAAACTGGCATGTCTGAAAATGTCTTGGCAAAGAGGCAGGGGTAGAGGTATCTACATTTAACTTGTAATATGCTTGCAGCATGATTAAATAAAAACATAACCACCTGTTACCCTTAATTCAGTGGGAGTATCTATTTTCAATTATAGCATTTACTATCCACCCTCAAGTATGGCAAGGAACACCATGGCAACATAAACACAGTCGTGGCTGCTTGAGAAAGTTAAATTATAAATAGCAATGTATAGCCCATGAGGTCCTGGAAATAAACTAACTAATCCATAGGCATTTGTTACTATGACATAACATTTCCACTCAAATGCTGTTTGTCTCATCTCAAACTCCCTCAGAACAGATTTAGAAGTTCAGCATCAGTTGACTCCAAGTGAGTTCAAGTTCAGACATGAAAAAAAGCAGAGATAGTGGAGAAAATAAGCTATAGCTGAACAGTGGAGAACAAAAAAAACCCCAAACAAACAAACAAACAAACAAACAAACAAAAAAAATACCCATTTAGGCTTTATTATGTTTCCACTGAAGTTAATGGGGGAAAAAAATCCCAACATATCCCAAATGTATAACAGAGTCCCCTTAATATAGACAAACATGTTTTTATACTGAATCATCCCCGAGGAGAAAAAAGGAAAAAAGAAAAAAAGAAAAAGAAACTGGAAAAACTGGGCTGAGTAGCAAACAGTTTAGAAATGCAAATAAACTTAGCAACCCTCTAAGACATTGGAGAGCTTTTGGAACTTGGTGCTCTCTTCAGCTTCATTCTGGGAGAAAGATCCATGGTAACTGCGGGAATACAGGGATTCAAGCCCGAGCCGAGTACTCAAGAGGGAGCTGAATTATCAATTGTTCAAGTCTGCTGTGCAGTTCCTTATTCCCTGCAAAGCCCAGGCCAAGCAAGAGCAGCAGCTTTTTGCCAGCTGGCCACACGCCTGCTGGGGCTGGAGAGGCTTCCTTACTTCAGAGAGACCACGAGTGGGAGAAAGGAAAGGAAACCAAAGGCTCTATAAAACTAGGACTGAAAATTGGGAGCAAAGAGGTAACTGAGAAGGGTCTGGTGTGAGGACAGCAAGATTTCATTTGATGTAGGCTCGCAGACATGACAGAGGTTTGATACGAATCTGGGGCCTTAATCCAAACACGTGAAAATGTCATTTATGGTAGGCAAGAATAATAAAGATTTAGAGACATCAGCTTGGTCTCCTTGTTGAGAACAACAGATCTGAGAAATTTACATTTTCTTGTAGTTTACAGCCATTGATTAAGGTCCACTTTTGATCAGACTGACAAAAATCTGTAATGGATCTCCTGAGATCAGTGGAATTCTTTCAGATTTGCACCATGCAACTATAACGGAATTTCAATTTTCAACATTTCTGTTCTAAAAATATGCTGTGTTTTATCACACATATTTGGTGATATCTTGGCCTCTCTGACATCAGTGACAGAACTCATTGGTATTACTATGGTCTAATTTCCACTGAGTGATTTTCCGTTCACGCAGAGTGAAGCAAAACAAAAACTGCCCCACTGAAGGAAGATTTAAATCAATTTTATATCAAGTCTATGGGATAAAAGAAGCAGGCAGGTTATGTAGATAGTAATCATATGTATATTTCATGTGCTTAATTTGGCTTGTACAAGTCATTGTACAATTAATTTATTAAATGAAAGCATTACTTAGAGGTCTGCTAATTTGCACTTTCAAAGAAAACCTGACAAAATCAGAGAAGTAGCTGGATAAATTTGTCCAGCATCTTTCAGAAGATAAGATTATACATACTAGGACCAGGGTTTCAATGGGCCTAACAAGGGAGACTATTTAAAATTGTCTGTGTATGACCAGGAGAGATTCAAGCTTGGCATGGGTAAGAACTTCAATAGAATTATCCTTGTCTTTACCTTTCTGATAAATACAATTTTTTGGTTCATGGCAGACTTCTGTATTTTGGGAGCCTTTCAAGTAAGATGGTGACACTAGCACAAAAGCTTATTTCAATAACTTTTATATAAAATGAGAGCAAAAACCTGAAAATATATTCCAAAATTAGTTGTGTTTGTCATTGGTGGCTGATTGTTAATCAAGCAATTTAGCAACAGTGTGTGTCACACTGGAGTGCCACTATCACACAATTACTTTGTCATGCATTGTAGTAATATTTTTACAGAAAAAACCCTGAACACAGTCATTAATTGGTCAACACATTAAACCTAAGATGACATTTAGTGTGATGAAATGGAAAATAAGGCATTCTCAGCATGCTCACAGAAAACAATTCCCACAGAGCCTAAGTATTCCTAAATCACTTGGGCAAGACTAATCTTAGAACAGACACGTAAAAACTCCTAAATAAAGACAATGACTTTGCTGGAGAACAAATGAACAAGTCTTTTCCTAAATCCACAGATATTCATGTGTGTGACTCACATGACTCCTGGTGCTTTAAATGAAGTGTGTGTGCAAGTTATGGATGTGCTGGAGCTTGGAGGGTGCACTGCAAAACCAGCTTTGGAACTGCAAAAGTACAAAACTAATAGAACCCAAAGCTGCTTCAGCATTTTCTAGCCACAAACAAGAAAAAGATGGAAGTTTGGTGGTTTTTTTTCCCCCAAGAAGAGCCATTAAAATGTCATTCCTACAATTTAGCACCCTGCATTGTACTTTAGAAAATTAAAAATAGCATTTTGATACATATCCAAGGATTCAAAATTGGCCGATCACTTATAACCAAAATTGGAAAGAAATGATGAACTTAGAAGGAGATAAACAAGACTAAACCTAGACTAAAAGCATTATATATAAACACAGGTGAAGTTCAAGTCTGGTTTCTCCCACCTACAGACTGTAAATCCATCTGTTAACCCAACTTGAAATCTAAATTACCTTTCTTTTAAACACAGTCAATAATCCTGGGGAGCACCCTTCTCCTTGCTTTTTAGATGCCTGCAGACATTGGCAATTACACTTAAATACGTGCACAATATGCCTACACAGAGTTCTTCAGGCTGCACTGGGGGGGCTCTCACAGCAAATTTGCATGAAATGTCATTATTTGCTTTATTTTGGTATAAAGTCTCACAAAATCTACTGCTGGTCATGATGAATGCTCTATGAACCAAGGAAGATAAAACAGAATACAAGGAAAACTCTAACTACGGGGGAAAAAAAATTAAATTCCAAGTAAGTTCTCCATGAATAAGGATATGAAAGATTATTCCCTACCCACAATGACTGAGAGTATTTCAAGGGTTTGCATGTGTGTATTATCCATCCCTGTCCTCAGAGTGTATAATGGTTGCTTGTGTGTTAGGCTGGACAGCCAAGATGGAAAGCCTGTGTGGATTTTCGCATCCACAACTGACTCGCTTCCATAAGAACAGCCTGGGGAACACATTTGTCAGCTCACCAGTCACACAGAAGAATTTAGTGAATGAATCACTGTTATGAACTATGGGCTTTCCATTATCTGACTAGGCAGCCTTTTGTACCCAAGAACATGATCTCTAACAGATTTTAACAATGCAAATGCCTATCAGACTCCAATGAATACTCATGAAGGAAAATATAATTTGTAACCTTTCCTAGTTATTACAGAAATCTTTGTCTTCCTCTAATCTAAAGGGCTTTATAGACTTTAAGAGCTATAAATCACCTAACTTTTCTATAACATATGCAGTCAAGCACATGAAAATTGGTAAAATTATATTATTTCTAACCTTAGAAGTATGAAGAATGAAGAAATTAAGCAGACCGGACTACGGGAAAATGTATTTGACATGTCAGAGCTATCAACCTTCAAGATGCCAATATAGGCATCTACATTCATTATTAGGTACATAAACAGAAGTTATCAGAATTTCCAAAGTGCTGATCATTCAACATTAACATCAACTCTTACAAGAACTTCATGTTCTCAGCAAGACAAAGTTCATCCCCAAAATAAAAAAAACCCCAGGAAGCTCGAAGTTTTAAAAGCCAGTATTGACATTCTGTGTGTTTCTTTCCCTGTTCTTTTGTTTCCAAAGAACATTCTACATTATGCTTCAAAGACAAACACAGCTCATGGAGTTCTTGACAGCATCAAGGCTTCGTAGAGTGCTTTAGCTAGAAAATGTCCTAAACCACCAACTGGCTGCATTTTCTTTTATGGGAAATGCAAAACTGGGCCTGTATTTTGCTAACAAAGCCCTCAAATCAAATGTGTGGCATTGCCTGCTATAAGTGTATATACATATATATATATATATGTATATATATACACCTTGGAGAAAACAAGTGTTCATGGGGAAAGACAGATAAAGAGAGATAAAGAGAGATGTATGTCAGAGTCTGGCGTTCCTTGGGTAATATCTAATCCTTTCCACTGAATGATTTTTAAAATGATTTACACTGAAGTCTGCAGAACAAAGATTGCCTTGTTTCTTTCACAGAGTTATACTGAAATGTGCAAACAGGAGAAAGGGAGAAAATTGCCTATTTTTGGATTTCTATTTGCAGTGGAGATCGGTGAAGATTTGACATCTGCTCTGCATTGCTGTACTTTTACAGCTGACCACAAATAAGATAAGAAGGCCAAACTAAAGCAAGGTGTTTATTTTTTCCCATGCTAAAAACCAGCTCTCACTCATCTGTTCCTTCTTGCAACTAGACTGTGCAGCAAAAGAAAATTCAATAAGTATTTTTCCTTGCTACTAATAGTTAACTTCTGGTGCTTTCTCTCATGGGTTTTATCTGTTACAATGATTCTTCCCAGGCTATAAGATCTGAGGTGAATTTAAGGTCCCACTGTGTGTAGCAAAGGCCTTGTGAGGAGAGTAAACATCACTACCCACCAAAGGCCACATCCAACCCCCTTGCTGACAAGAGACTTACCCAAGGAATTCTTCTGAAGGGTAAAAAGATGCTCATAATGCTGTAAGGGGTTTTCTAGCTCAGTAATTAACCCTGAATCCTCCCAAGACAAACGTGTCAGTGCCTCCACTGTATTAACTGCACAAGGCAGGTGAGGCTGGTGAAGTTCTCAGAAGGCATCTCCTGACAGAATGATTAATACAGCAAAAGGTCCTTTACGTTTCATAGCAATTCACTGTCTTGTAAAGGAATTGGTGAAAGATGCATTAGAGCTGTTGATAGCTTAAATTAAAATTGCACAATAAGCTTCTGTTTTTGCTGGACAACCTCAGCTCAAAAATGCCACATAAAGGTTTTCTGCAGCGGTCATGGACATGACGTGGTCCAGCCATGATTTAATTTACAAGTAATTAAAATAAATTAATTTTGATATGACTTCACCTTAAGTTTGTTTATAGTCCTCTTGCTTATGACCAACATAATGCTTTCACAAATATCCCGTACTTTTATATATTCCTGAATATATGTTCTGTGGCAATAGCTGGGAAATGAAGGAAATGCACATACCTGACCATTATTTAACCTGTCTGTATTAATTGCAGGATGAGAAGATGTAGTTTTCCCTGCAGCAGATCACTATACTTTAGAAAAAAATTATTTTACACTTTATACCCTACTGAAGGCTTTGCTGAACTACATACATATAGTCATGTCCAAATATTGTAACACCTGCTGACTCTCAGGGCGTAACAACACTTTCTCAAATGCTTTGAATGAGCTTTAAATCTCTCTGAATAAAACATGTTATAACATGTATCCTTTGTACACAAAATGGGAGACTCTGAAATCTTCTAAAGAAGAAGTGTACACAAGATTCAGAGAATCCCAATACTGTTTATACAGATGTTGTTGAAATAATTGTACATAAATAATCCACACTGGGAGAATTCATAATGTTTGAAACAACAACTAAACAATGGATATTTTTATAAAGGAGCAAGGATAACACCTCTACAACCAGAATTTGTTAATGCTGAAAGGACTTTTTGTTGAAAACCCACGATCTATATTTACGGACATTTTGCAGGTCTCTGCTTGTTTGTATTCCTGACAATACAGCTGTTCCTCCACACCTCACGCAGGCAGTGCTCCCCACAGATCCAAGTTGGCTTTTATTTAAAACCCAGAGTGGGAGTGATTCCACCAGCCTCAGCAGAGATAATCTTGGTAGAAATAAAGAATAAAGGAAAGATAGGACTGTAGGTACTGGCCATGCACGTTCAGTTCAGAACAGAAACCTTAACGGTCATCCCTGTTTCCAAGGAATAAACCCTATCACTCCTGTAGTTTATTTGATATTCAGCTTTCAAATTTACACAACCCAGCTTCACATCACTCACAGCATTTTACAGCAGTAACAACTCCATTTTCAACAGGATCCAGCAAAAATGTCTTTCCATCTATTTCCCTACAGAACAATCACTTTCCACACAAATCAGGAATTTCACTATACTTTGCCTTTTCTAGAGGAGTTCAGTACCACGTTAACCTATCACATTTGGTTTATATTTTCAGCTAAAGGTATCTCGAAAGCACAAAACCATGTAATCCTTCCTGTGAAAAATTCTGGAATTCTGATTTGCAATGAGCTCTAAGCCTGAGAATTTTTTTGCATCTCCACTCTTTTCAACTGCTCGGTGTTCTCTTCACTTGCTTAGGAATGTATTTTTTTAACTGATGATATTTAAAATCCACAATGCAGCCTCTTATAATATTCTCTCCTATGATGTAACAAGCAATTTGTAAGAATGAACTAACACGTGGAAATCCAAGGGGAACAATAACTAAGCAGCAGGCTCATTTATTAATTACAGCTGGAATAAAGACTGGTAACATATCCTGTGGAATTACTGGAACAGATTTTACTTACTTTATATACTAATGCAAAGAAATGGCTTTTTCTAATTTATAAGGTCTCTATGTTAACAGAAGGATTCAATTTGCCAAAAGTACCACAAATGAGGTAAAGAATGACTTCCCATTGGCAATCATACTGGTTTTGTCAACCAACAGTTCCATCCTGACCTTATTTGCAAAGTTCTTCCAGCAGTTATTATTTTGCTTAGCAGTTAACACAGTGCTTCCTTTCTCAAATTATTTTAAAGCTGATCAGGCAGCTTGTGACTATGCACACGTAACAGACCTAAACAGCTATCAAAAATTCCAGTTACTGAGGAAGCCTCAGCCTTGAATAAGAACTGTAGTGTGGTGCCACTGCATCTCAGCAAGAACTCTTGGAACAACCCATCTTTCCTGGTGCTTATGGACAAGGAACAAATATGCATCTCCAGCTCCTGTATCCTGGCTCAAAATACAACCACAACAGTTCAGTCTGTAGCAAACAGCATTTCTTAGGAAATGTTTTCTTTGCAAGAAAGCATTTGGCCTCCAAGCAGACAGGTAGATAAACAAACCTCCTATAAATATTTGGGTATTTTATCTAATGAGGGCATCAAGGAAAGAACGTCTCAGGAACAGGATCTGCAGTAGCTAATGAAAGAATTTCCTATCCATAACAATGCCAGAAACTCGGTGCTGCTGTTACACTGACATCTATCAGTTTTTTACTCTTCTCTAGAGATAAATTTAGGTCATAACAGTCAGCCAGAGCAGCACGAACTCCTACACTGCTGCGTGCACAGGTATTTACATGCGAGGTCATGACTTCCAGTTACTTGCCTGGACATTACACAACACTTTACTGCACATTTTTTCACATTACACACAAAATCTGACTACAGAAGATTGGATACAGGTGCTTGGCTGACAGAGCGAACACTTCATTTTGCTGCCTGTGCCAGATTATTTTCACAGGAATGATATGGAAACGACTCTGGTGTTGGTGACACCACCACAAATTAAGGACATAGTTCTTTCTCATTCATGTTGTGAGACTTCTGTGGATGGATAACTGGCAAGGCACAGCTAAAAAAAGAAAACTGCTCAAGGAAGTGCTTTTGGACATATGTATAAAGTGCACAGGCTGAAAGGCAGAACATCTGAACAACAGAAAAAACAGAGTTTATTAAGTCTACGTAATAAAAACAGGACAAAAATGGAATCCATGCTGTTGCATAAGAAAGAACTGCATTTTTCCCACACCTGTTGAGACAGGACCTCAAAAATCCTTGGGTGCTTGACTGCCAGTGGTACCCATGAGAGTCAGGTACCCGAGTACCACTGCACATCAGAGCCCAACATCCCAGACCTGCGAGAAATTGCAGATCCTTTGGAAACTGCCTTCCCCTCAAAGCCCACTGAACTTCAGAGTGACTTTGCACCCTGCAGAAGGCAGTTTGGGCCTCTTAGAACCAAAATGCTCTTGGCGTTTGAAGAGTGAGCATTGCCCCATGATGTTCTCCTGACGACTGCACAATGCAGCACCTTATTCTCCACAGATGGCAAAAAATATCACAGGGTATTGGTAGTTAATGTACAACCAAGGGTGAAAACAAAATAACACCACCTTCCTAAGACTGTAAGAAATGTCACAAAGATGAACCACAATGAGAAATACAGTGTAGGACTTCTTTAGTATGCAAATACTGTAAGAAAAACAAGGTATTTGCTAATTTTGCAATTTTTTCCTACTCCATTTTATAATTAATAATTAAATTGATGCTAAACATGAGACGTTCTAGGTTCCTCATTAAGGCATCTCAGCTTCAGATCTGGGATTAAATAATGGATGATTCAACATGAGAGAAATTACAAAATCGAGTATCTTTACTAATTCTGTTAACATTCTAGAGAACAAATAACATCCAGCATTACCTTCTGCCTCATCATGAATCAACCATTCCTGTTTTGGAAGATTTTTGAACTTTTCTGCATCTGGAAGTCTTGTTTAACAATAATGTTTCAAAATAAATTAGATCTGCTCCCTTCTGATGATGTAATGAACTGTTATTAACTAAGTGTGGTAGTCTAAGGACATCAGGAACTGGCTTGGATAAAACGTTGTCTACATTAGGGTAATGCAATAAACAAAGAAAATGATGTATTAAAAGAATAATGCCATTCAATATCATAGCATACGATACAACTTGGATGGAAACATACTACAATTAAACCTGTGCCTATTTAACTTCATGTATGTGGTGGTTTTGGCTCCTGCTCCCAGCAGAAGGAATTTCCTGAGCAGCCTGAAGTAAATATTTGGCAGTTCCAATTCCGAGTTTTAGGGAACTGTTAATTTGCCAAATCTGAAAATACGGACAGAAAGACCATTGAGACGACTACTCTGTCATACCCGCGAGGACTTCTCCACACATATTGCAAAAAATAAAACCGTGCGGCAAAACACTGGCCTGGCTGGACCCGAAGAACAAACGTGTACGTTAATTAGCGGATTAATGAGCGAACTGGGGCGCTCGGCCCGGGACCCTCGGCCGGGACCCTGCGGCGGGGCCGTGGCAGGGCGCCCCCTGGCGGCCCCGCCGCCGCTGGCGGGACCAGCGGAACTTCGCGCGCAGCTCGGCGCAAAATGCGCGCTCAGAGCGAGCTCGTTCCCCTCCGCGACGCCCAATCCGCAGCAGAAATGGCCAAATAAGAAAACACCGAGCTTTTCTGCACTTGCAGGACACTAAACCATAAAGCACCATCTCCTGTCCAAACGCCATCAGGCCTTTGGGCACCTAGTTACACCCACAAACGCCTCATGAGCGCCGGTAACTCCAGAGCACGTGCACTCCACGTAGGTATTACTGTCTTAATTAAAACAGTGAGCAGGTGGGATGTCTTTAGACAAATAGAAACATAATGTTCCTAACGCAGAGTTCAGAACACCGACAAAGAGCTGTTTGACTTTCATTCACTTCTTTAAATGACAACAAAGTTTTACTAATAAATGATCACCTCTCTTCCCTACCTGTGTTGGGAGTTTCAGGCCACGTTCAGCTGCGAGGGTACTTTAAGCAAACGTGAAATATATTTAGAGTCTGGGTTTTGGACAAACGCTTTATCAGACAGAAATTCCAGCACAAAGCATTCCCCTGCAAACATGCATGAAATTCCTCTGAAAAATCTGGTTGGAAAATCTTTATAATCAATATTTTGATGACACAATGCTTTTGATACACTTAAGTTACCTTCGTTCCTTCAGGATTCTTATATTTTCCAATAAAAACATTCCTCTCTAACCAATCATCTCCGACTAAGTTCAGCACACGAAGAAAAAATATTCAGCAAAACAAATATAACCTCAATTCGCCTTGCAAGAAAAAAGGCTCGGTAATGAACAGCGTCTCCGGTACGAGCGCGGATCTTACCTCTTCAACTGTCAGAGGCATACAGATCCGGTACTCCTTCATGAGCATATTCCTGCTGCTCAGTGCGGACCGGCGAACTGGGAGAAAAGTGGTGATTTCTGCACAGAGATCACGACGGAAACCAAACACGGGGGGAAATAATCAAGCCTCTTTCTCTGTGCGCGCTTGACAATGTGTCCACAAGACAGTAACGCAACCATTCAGGAAGGCTGAGCCAGCAAGAAGAGAAACCACCACAACCGCTTCTTTCTCTCAGTTCTTCCTCCTTCCCACTGCGATTATGGGAATCTCACAGACGCTCGCACCGAGATACGCTACAAAGTCTCAAACCCCCACCGCTCTCGCCCCAGCCGAAGACATCCGTCGGAAGTGCATGGAAACGCCGGGCTCTCTCGCGGCTGTGTCAAGACATGCCTGGGGCGGCGAAAAGAACAAACGAGCCGAAAATGCGGCTTTCGCCCCCGCCGGCAGCACGTCGGGCGGCAGGAGAGATGCGATGCCGATTCCCAAGACAAAGGCTTTTTATAACGTTGCCTTTCCCGGCTGCCAAACACGGCTCCCACCTCCCCGCCGCAACGCGGCTGCGGCCGCCGCGGCTCCCGCTGGGCTCGAGGGGGGGACGCGGGGGCAGCGCGGCGCTCGGGCGGG